>VMDO01038580.1:0-13378 GCA_007922755.1 Pedetes capensis
ATAGACTAAAATCCTCTAAAATTGTGAGCACATAAATCCCTTTTCCTGTAAACTATTCTGTAAGTTATTTGTCACAATAACAAAAATGTTAGCACAAATAGAATTTTATACTAGAGAAACATGGTAAATACTGTATATATACACACACACATGCATATATATATTATATATATATAATATATATATATTTCTAAAAATCACCATTAGAATATTGCAATAATAATTGCCGCTTATGACTGTCAAAATTAATGGGAAAACAATAAAAGAAACAATGCATTTTCTTTTTCTCAAAATATACTCCCAAACATTTAAGTAGCCTTACGGTTTTATTAATCCCTTTGAGACTCTTGTGATCAGGAGGTGAAGCTTTATTCCTCCCCTTGAGTGTGAGCTACTCTTAGTCACTTACTTCTAAATAACAGAGAATGGAAAGGGAAGAGTAATATTATGGTTTGAAAGTAAAATGGGCCCCAAGGCTCATGTTTGAACACCTGGTCTCCTGTTGGTAGTACCGTTTTGGGAGGCTATGGAGCTTTGGAAGGTGGGATGTTGCTGACAGAAGTAGCTCAGTGGGGGATGGTTTTCATGTTTTACTGTGTCCCCAGTTCCATCAAGCTGGCTACTTCCTGTTACTGTCATGTGAGAAGTCTCTGCCATATGCTTCTGCCACTTCCTCAGCCATGACCTCCCAGCCACAGAGGAATGAATCTTCACAGCCAAATAAATTTTTCTTCCCTTAAGTTGTTCTGCCAGGTATTTTGCTTGGCTATGCAAAAGCTGGGGCTGGGATTTAGCTCAGTTGGTAGAGCGCTGCTCTGCAGTCTCTGAGGTCCAAAGTTCAATTCCCAGCACCGCAAAAAGGGGAGAAGGGCCTGGCAATCCATTCCCAAGGCAGTCCCGAAACAGTCAGCCATTGAAAACCCTATGAGGGTCGCTATGAGTCGGACATCGACTCGATGGCACCTAACAACAACAACAATGCAAAAGCTAACACACGGTGGTGGTGTTAGGTGCCATTGAATCAGGTCTGACTCATAGTGACCCTTAACAGTGTTTTCAATGGTTGATTGTTTTGATTGCGTTAGGAGTGGAACTATCACAAGTAGTAATTTTAACTGGAAAAACACCGTAAATACCTTCTTAACCAAGTAAAGTTAACACTACCAATTATAAGTCACATTGATTAATTGTTGTTGTTGTTAGGTGTTGTTGAGTTGTGTCCAACTCATAGCAATCTTCATAGAGTTTTCAATGGCTGATTGTTTCGGGATTGCCTCAAGATTAGATTGCCACATCCTTCTCCCATTTTTATGGTGCTGGGAATCGAACTTGGCACTTCAGAGACTGCACATCCGCACTCTACCAACTGAGCTAAACCCTAGCCCATATTGATTAATAGACTCTTGATACTAAGCCAGGGGTCTCCAACTCCCTGGTCACAGATCAGTACCAAGAAAAGCTCCATCTGTATTTGTAACACTCCCCATCACTCACAAGACCTTTTGGGCTCTGCCTCCTCTCTGATCAACATTATCCCATTCTCCAGTGGAAAATTTGGCCTCCACAAATCTGGCCCCAGGTGCCAAAAAGGGTGGGAACCACTATATTAGGTTATGGAAAGGGCATTTCATCTGTGTGGTATTCTTTCAAAAAATCGGTAGACCTAGTCTAATTATAAAAACACTTGAGACAAACCTATAGTTAGCCTCCTACTAAAAGATGAAAATCTAGATGCCTTCCCACAATGATCACACACACAAAAAAAGCAAGGGTGTTTGATTTTACTGCTTCTATTCAATATTGTACTACAAGTACTAATTGTTGTTAGGTGCTGTCAAGTTGTGTACAACTCACAGTGACCCTCATAGGATTTTCAATGGCTGATTGTTTCAGGATCGCCTTGGGAGTGGATTGCTACGCCCTTCTCTCATTTTTTCCGTGCTGGGAATCGAGCCTGGGACCTCCAAGACTGCAGATCAGCACTTTACCAACTGAGCTAAATCCCAGCCCTCCAGTACTAATTAGTGTAATGCAAAAGGAAAAGAATATTAATTGTATTCAGATTGAAAAGGAAGCAATTAAACTCTCTTTGCTTGCAGATAACATGATTATTTATGTTGAAAATACCAAGAAATCAGAAAAAAAAAATTTCCTGGAAGTTAAGGAGTTAACATTAAATTATATTTAATTACATTAAGTTAATAAATCCCTTTAAGAATTAGTCTAACAAACTTCAAGATACAAGAGTAATATACAAAAGTGTTTTGATTTCTTATGTACCAGAAATAAACAATTAAAATTTGACACTAAAAATATAGTAACATTAACATTGTTGTTGTTGTTTGGTGCCATCAACTCATGTCTGACTCATGGTAACCCTCATAGCGCACACACACACACACACACACACACAAAAAAAAAAAAAAAAAAAAAAAAAAAAAAAAAAAAAAGAAAAGAAAAGAAAAAGAAAAGTAAAAGAAATCCTTAGGATATAAATTTATCAAAAATATGTATAAGACCTATGTGAAAAAAAGTTCTATGAAAGGAATCAAAGAAGAGATAAATAAATGGAAAAGGTAGTCCATGTGCATATATAGGAAGATGTAACAGTTTTTCCTAATTGGATCTGCAGATTTCATAGAAATACCCACCAAAAACTCAGGAAGTTACTTTGAAAGTTCACCAACTAATGATAAACTTAATATGGAAAGTCAAAGAAAGACCCAGAATAGACAGTACAATATTAAAGCAGAACTAGTAGGAGGATTGACACTATTCAACTTAAAGACTTACTACAAACCTGTAATAATCAAGACAGAATGGCATTTATAAAAGAATGGATGTGAATAACATGGAAACTGTGAAAAAACATTACATATTGGAGGACATGGTGAAGACATGACAATTCAATGTGAGTTTCTGTATTGGCTTTGGAACAGGAAACAAACAAAAATAGAAAATCTAATGAAATCAGGGAAAAAAAAGTCTACAATTGAGTAGATAGTTTTCCACCAATGCTAATTAATTAGTTTTGATAAATGTACAATGATACGCATAAGATGTTAACCTTAGGGGATATTGTTACAAGGGAATATAGAAATTTTACTAGCTGTACTACTACTGATTATTTCTGTGTGAATATAAAATAATTTTAAAATAATTTTTGTTTTTCAAATTTCAGGCCAAATGCCTCTCAACTACAGAGATTCAAAATTCTAACAAAATTTTGGCAAATCAAAATCCATCATTACCTAGGAAAGATAATATGACATGCACAAGTTAGTTCTATTTGAAGAATACAAGGTGCTTTAGCATTAAACAATTTATTAATTTTATAATTCATCTCATTATCACATTAAAGGTAAAATGATATATAAGCTTCTCACTAGATAAGCAAGATCAAATAGTAATTCATGATAGAATCTCTTACTCAAACAAGGAATGGTAGAGGATCAGTTCAGTTTGATGTAGCACATCCACAAAAATTGACACCAAATCAAAGATTATTTTAAAAGATTATTTTAAGATTATTTTAAAAGATAATAACAAGGATATGTAGTAATATGTATTTTCTTTCACATAGCTTTGAGTACTGCAGCCAGCAGATTAATGAAAGAAAAATAAAATTAAAAGCATAAGCATTGGTAAACAGACAAACAAAACCCATAACAAACTGAAAGAACATAAGTTAAGCAATTAGAATAAGAAGAATTCAGGAAAACAAAGAGGAAAAATAGACATGGAAAATTTTCATACCAGTTATCAAGGCATATTAAATTTGGAATAGTTAAGATGCATAGTAAAATAATAGACTATTGGAATAAAACAAAAATCTATACACAGACCATGTGTTTATGTAAATTTTACATGTGGTAGATAATCCACACCTCAGTATGGGTAAGAAGAAAATTCTTTTTAAATTAAAAATAAATGTCTATTTGGTTAGGTATATGGAGAGAATAAAATGGAAATCCTTATCTTAAAATATAAAACATTCAATTGGATCTTAAGGTATTAAACATGAAGGAAATAAAACTTGAAAACTTTGAGTGCAATGGAAAAGGATATAAGGATTTAAGCCCTCTGTACTGAGGATATAAAACCATAGACCTTGAAATTTTCTTTACCGTAAACATCATGAAAAGACTGGAAATCAAATGCAAACTGGGAAGAGATAGAATATATATGGCTAAGCATAAACAATACAATAGAAAAGTGGAATAAAAGCTCAATCTATAAGGAATTGTGGAATGCAAATAAAAATATAATATTGATATCATTAGATATTTCACATTTAGAGATTGGCAAAAATTCAAAGCCTAAGTCTTTAGATAGTTGTCAAACCTCTGAACTACTTCTTTGCTTATTGGGGTATAAAATGGAACAACTTTTTGAGAGACAATTTGATATTACCCCTTAAATATGAATAACCATACCACCTGTGGCTCTGTTCTTCACTATTAAATATGTATCCTAGGAAATTTTGCACCAGGTGGATTAGGTCATGGTAGCTTTGTACATAATTTAAAGAGAAATAGAACAAGGAGGAAAACAAGAAATAATGTCCTAATAATCCATATGCTCATCAGTATTGCACTTTCAAATATTTATATAATGGAATATTGCATCTGTATTTTAAAAAACAAAATGTAGTAAAAGCAAATTGTAGAGGAGGAAGGGATGGAGGAAGGAAGGAAGGAAAGTAGGAAGGAAGGAAGGACAGAAGGAAGGAAAGAAGATTAAAAAACATGAAGCAGTCAACACTTTTCTCAAGTGAACTACACATTTAGCTAATTATCTTTATTAAATCTTCAACTTGCTATTGCATTCCTCTCACCATCCTATGTGAATTCAGCAAATATAAATTAAAAATTCTTTAAGCATAATATATTTAACACAAAAATTTAACTGAAATTAAAAAATACATGATCTTAAATTCTGGTGGTGCCTTATACTTTTCTAGGGATTTTCACAGCTGATGTCTTCCTATTCATGAAGTAGTCAACTTGGGTATTACCTGTTTTACAAATAAGGAACTCAAGGTTCATGTAGGTTAAAAGATTCATCTGAGACTATACAAGTCAATGACAACTGTGACATGGATGCCACAAATTCAAAAAAGGATTATCTCACTCTTGAAAAGAGACTATTATAAAAGGCACTAGGAACAATGATGGACACATAGTGAAGTGGTTAATAAAGGCTCATTCTCTCTCCTACCCTTTCCACTTTGCCTTATTTACCAGTTCTACGCAGCTGATTGTTCTGACTTGTAGATCCTAAGTCTCAGCAAGAATGTTAAGAGCATCCAAAGTCACATAGTGGTTCTGCCTTTCCTGACACAACTAAATATATATTGCCAATTTACTATGTGTCAATTATTATTACATTTGGATTATTATATAATCTCCTTTCAAATAAATATTAAAAAGGCTACATATCTAGAGGTCTAGGAAAAATTCAGATTTTAAGCAATACTATATAAAGTATGTAGACATCTAATTAATTTTTTCCCTAGTTTTTCTCTTTTATCATACATAACAGATCCCCAAAGTGGCCATTTGCAACCTGGATTTTTTTTCCCATGGCTGGACTGTTAGCCAACCATGTAACTTCCCTGAATCTTTGCTCCATCATCTGAAAACTGGGACAGTTGATCTAAATATTCAGTAAGGCCCCACTCTATTCTGAGTCTTCTTTTGTTTTTTATTTGTAACTGCCATCAATTTATAGTATCTTCTGGTTATTGCCGATATAAAAAGTTAAATGACAACTTCGGCCACTGTTGTTTCTGAATAATGTATTTCATGCCATAGTACAAAGTGCTTAATGAATCTGTGATGGTGCCAGAATTAGAATTTATGGCTGTACCTAATCTATTGTTTTTGTACTGAGCCATACTGCCTCATACTGCCTCCACTTAATAGTAAGACAAGATTTAAAAGGCCAAACTCCATGATTTCACACCAGCATACGCAAGGGTAAAATTGAAAGATGCTGCTATAAAATCATCTTACCATAACCACCATGGAGTATTTATACTCTGCAAAAAAATCTGTACTCATCTGCCCTTGGCTGGCAGATTGCAATGTTTGGTTGAAAGGATTGTAGTGAAGTTAAAACAAATTAGAATCTGAAAACTCTGCATACAAAAGTACATTTGAGCAACACTTACTAGAAAAAGAACAATTTTAAATGTAACATACTTAAGCAAAGGGCTGAAAATTTAAGGCTAAAAAGAAATGCTAATTGGAATTGACCTTCTCTAACAGTTACTGAGCATGTATGTGTCATGCAAAGTTGTTAGCATTTTTATGCATTCATTTATGTCATCCTCAAAATAACCCTTCTAAATTATATACTTTTTATATTTCCAGTTTATATATGAAGTAACAGATGTCTGAGGTTATATAATGAATACAGGACAGAACAGGAAGCATGAAGAGTTTCTGTTAAACATTGAGCTTCTTCCTATATGTAAAATGGCCACGTTAATAAATACTTCACAGCCAGGCGCAGTGGATCATGCCTGTAATCCCAGTGACTCGGGAGGCAGAGGCAGAAGGATTACAAATTTGAAACCAGAGACAATCTGTGTAATTTAGCGAAACCCTGTCTGAAAAAGTAAGAAAAAAAAAAAAAAAGGGCTGGAGGTGCTGCTCAGTGATACAGCTCTTCAAAGTATGCAAGCATGAGAGGCCCTGGGTTCAACCCCCAGTATCACAATAAATAAATAAATAAATAAATAAATAAATAAATATTTCACATGTGCTTCTATATGCTCATAAAGGAGTAAAATTTGAAGTATAAACTCTTCTATTATGTAAAAAAAGTCTTAAAAGCAGAAATTACTTTTCTTCATCATTACTATCTGAAAAAGTTTACACTAAACTATATATGTAAGGTTTAGTTTGGAGGCATACAAAAGGTTTAAAAATTAGGCTTACTCCACAAATACAAATGAGTAAATTTTTAGCCAATGCCATGATACATACCTATTAGCATAGCTACTTTGGAAAGTGAAGCAGCAGAATCAAAAGTTCTAGGCCAGAGGTAACCTGGGCCACTTGGAGAGACCCTATCTTGAAAGGAAAAATAAAAAGAGCTATGGCTGAGATGCAGCTCAGTGGTACAGCATGAGCCTAGCATGCACTAAGCCCTAGGTCCAGCCCTCTGGGTTTCAAAGAATGAATAACTTTTTAGTCATAATTCTATAAATGTTTTTTATATAAAATTATAACTGCATCTTAAAATACATAAGCAGCTCAGATCATCTTTAAAACTTCTTATTTTATCGTAAATTGTGATTTATTTTCTCATTAGCTGTTTATTCTTAAACTGACAACAACCATGCTTTAAGCTGATTTAGAAGGAAAACAGTTTAAGCCTAATGTTGATTTCCATTTGCAAACTGTGAGACATGCTATCAAGTTCATAAAAATCAAAGGAACTTCAATGTATTGATCTTAAGACCTAGGTTTCATTTTTAGTTTATTTCCTAAGAATTTCATTTCATGACATTGCCTGAAGCATATCCTTTGCAAATACACAAATGGAGCACATTAGTTCCCTAAATAAGGTTTACTAGCTGAAACTGAACTTCCTGTCAAATGTGGCAAGAAACGCAGGCTGCTGCTCAGCTCCATTAAGCAACCACTCTCTGCTGGGTTAAATGAGCTGGGCACTACTGCCCCAGGCACACCTGGAACAGAGGGTGATGGGGTCGCTGGGCCACTGCTGTAATTTGCAGTACCAAAGTCTCATTTGAGCAGGCTTTTCATTGTAGCACAATGTCTAAATCATACCTTTGTTTATACTGTAGGTGGCAGGATTTTTATGCTTTAAACATCCTGCTATATCCCTGCATTTTCTGCAAGTAAAACATAAAGGTGCCTCATTCATCAGACAATGTTTCATGAATACATTAGTACAGTTCCAGAGAGAATAGTCAAGCCCTGAAGGTGGGTGCTTTTTGTTCTTGTTGTTTATTTTAAACTGGTACATATCATTTGATTGGATCATATTTTATATTACTTTTAAATTGATTCTTTTTCTTCTTTAAATTCAATCTTTTTTAATTTAAAAAAATCATCCAGTAACTCAAAAGCAATAATTGTCAAAACTCTGAAATAAAACAGAATTCATTCATGTTTAGGTTTGAAAGTAGGTAAGGCATAGGTGCACTGAATCAACTATGACTGAATTCAAATGACTTCAAAGAATTTTGATATGAGTATATATTCCTGAAACAAGGTATGATTTTAGCCATAACTGAAAAGAATCAACTTACACATACACTCAAAAAAACTCCTAGTAGGCTTTTCTTTGTCATGAAATTGTATATCTTATCATCTTTATTTAGACTTCCAATGATATAAAGTATTATTGTTCAAATTTTTGTGATATTTATATATATTGATATACATTTAAAGTATCACACTTTTTCATTTTGTCATTTTTGTCATCTGCCTTTAAAAGACCAAATTATGCCAGACACCTTGGTGCATACCTGTAATCCCAGTGAATTAGAAGGCCAACCTAGCATGGTGAGTTTGAAACCAGAGGCAGCCTGAGCAATTTTAGTAACACCCTGTCTCAAAATGAAAAATAAAATGGGGGACTGGGTTGCAGCTCAATTTTAGAGCACTTGCCTATCATGCACAAGGCCATGGGTTCAAACCCCCCAATACCACAAAAAAATAAATACCTAAATACATAAGTAAAATAATGTCAGTAAAGAAAAGATTTTTGGCTAGCTCTCACAAAGATTAATTTGCTTATCTTTTTAAAACATAAAATTTGTGTTTTATTCTATATTTCAAAGCTCTAAAGCAAAATCAATCAGTGTATCTTGACATTTAGCAGAATACTTTGGCTTCTTCTTAATTTGAAATTGACATATGTTTTTTCTTAATACCTGTTACTTAGTTTACCCAAGGGAAATATCAACTTATCTAAAAGTCAGCTCACATAACTTAATATTTTATTTTACCCCTTTATATTTCTTCTCCTTGGCCCATACTCTCAACAAACTGAAGATAATCTCTATAATAATTCCTATTTTTGCCAACAGTAAAATGGCTAGCATTCTTGTCTCCTTAAGGAGAACCAAAAAAGATTTATTCTGCACAAATATTCTGTGTTCATAAAGACATTTTAAAGGGAACTTTAAATATTTTTATAAACCAAAAAAAAAAAAAATTGAGACTTACCCAGGCACGGTGGCGCACACCTGTAAGCCCAGTGACTGCGAAGGCAGAGGCAGGAGGACAGCAAGTTCAAGACTAGATGCAGTCTGCATAATTTAGCCAGACTCTGTCTCAAAAAAGTAAAAATAATGGGCTAGGGGCGCAGTTCAGTGGTACAGTGCTTGCAAAGCACACAAGCGCCAGGCCCTGGGTTCAATCCCCATTAGTGTAAAAAAAAAAAAAAAGAGAGAGAGAGAGAGAGAGAGAGGGAGACCTAAAACTATATTCTGCTCTCATTTGAAATCCATAATTTCCCAACAAAAGTTTACTCCAATGTTTTAGATATTTACGTCAGTATGACAATCACACACACATGCACGCGCGCGCGCACACACACACACACACACGGAAGCATGAATAGACTATACTAATAGGAACTGCTTGTCTCTTGGAGCTTGAAATTCCATCTTCAAGGCTAGATTCCAATCTTTTCTAAGTGGAGACTTGTTGTTGTTAGGTGCTGTTGAGTCGGTATCCGACTCATAGTGACCCTCTGTACAACAGGGGAAACACTATTGTCAGTGCTTCTCTGCTCTTCATAGGGTTTTCAATGGCAGATTGATTTTTGGGAGGGGGTTGACAGGTCCTTCTCCCAAGCCTACAGCTTCTGGTGTTCCCAGGTGGTCTCCCATCCAGGTACTAACCAGGCCCGACCCTGCTTAGCTTCTGAGATATGATGGGATGGGATGCCACAGGGCTATGGCTGCAGGCAGTGGAGACTTAGGGAATTAAAAAAAGAATCCTAATAGATTATTACCAATAAATCTGTAAAAGAATGCCATTTCCATTTCTCTTGCAGATTTTAGATATTAAATCTTTGGTGATGAGTTTACCTCATCCTAGTCTACAAAATACTTACATAGTATCTTTTGAGTTTCACAGTTTTTCAGTAACTTTGGTTTACAAGTATCACTCATTTAACAGAAAGAAAAGAAATCTTAAGCCCAAAAAGGTTGATATGCTCAACATGACACAGACAGAACCTAGGCCTTCTAATGCTAAATTTAGTTCAGCATCCCACCACTATCAATCTTTATACCCTAAACTATTTTCATAAATTGTCTTGCTTGGGAAATTTGTTGTTTTTGTTAGGTGCTGTGGAGTCGGTATCCAATTTATAGCAGCCCTATGTACAACAGGAAAAACATTATAGTTAGCACTTCTCTGCTATTCATAGGGTTTTCAATAGCCGATTGATTTTTGGGAGTGGGCTGCCGGGTCCTTCTTTCAAGCCCACAGTATCTGGTGTTCCTCGGCAATCTCCTATCCAAGTACTAACCAGGCCTGACCCTGCTTAGCTTCTGAGATCTGACGCCCCAGTGCTGCGGCCATAGGCTTCTTGGGAAATTATAGGTAATAATTTCTCTGGAAAACTGAGTACATCCTATCAAGTGTGTATTTAAAATTTTACATGGATTCCTTTAAAATCTGTGCTATCTAAATTCAGTTTCTAAAATGTTCCATTATGTGTTCATCACAGCCCCTACAACCACGGACTAATGAGGATGACATGCAAATCAAGTATTTATTCACCCCTTTTCCAGACCATATCACAGGCAATATATTTTTACTTAATTTAATTATTTCTTGTCGAAATAAGTCACTTTTTACAGGATGGTTGTCTTGAATGTCATGATACTCTACAGAATCCAAATCAAGTGTAGAAACAGTATAATTCCAGAATCACTGGAATCAAATAACTGCATGCCTATCTTATGCAGAATACTTTATGCATGGGTGCATGAAGAAAAAGATGACACACTACAGATCTTATAGCGCACACTACTTGTTAGGCACTAAGTATACAAATATGTATAGAATTACATTCGTAATTGGGTGAAAAGAATGACACACAATTCAAAGAGTTTGCTGCTCTTATTGTTGTTTTAGGTTTTAAGAATTTTCCCTGGGTGACAGAATCACACCCAGGTGTAAGGCAAAGCCAATCACCCGAGCTTCTAAAGACTTTGTGTCTAAACCCTTCATCTTCGGGATGTAGCCACTAGTGCAGGAATCAGAGGGTGGAACCATGTACAGCGATGTGGTGTCCAGGCTGAGAGCCTCATCCAGAGCACATGACAGTCATCCCAAAGACCACAAAACTATGAAGTCCTTAACTGTAGCATCATCTCCTTTATTTCACTTAAAACAGTGACAGGGCCTTGACCCACTAGCTGTAGCAGACCCCCACTGTGTGGTGGATGTCCATTCAGCTTGCAACGATGACATACTGTTATGAGTTAGGCATACAGCAATATCACCAACTTCAGAATGAGACTCAGGAGGACTGTTATCACTGGAATTTTCTACACAGCATCCTTATGTACATAGATCTCTTGGGGTTGAAAAGGCAGCAAGGGAAAAGTAACTTCTTTTCAGTAGCTACTCTCACGTGAGATTTTAGAGTCCTAACTTCTTCCATTCCCTGGGCCTTATTTAGATATATGAGAACAGTTTTTAAAAGTCACACTCAATGTAATAAATTCCGATTTTTGGTGAATGATTTGCTACTTGAAGAGAAGTTAAAGCACAGCTGAATATAGTCTCATGTTGTAATTATGTAAAACATAACAACTATGCAAAGCTGCTACATATCACTACGCCTAAGAGCTTTTGCATATGATAATTAGCCCTATACAAGACATTTTAATAATGGTCATAATAACAATTATTTTCATCTAATTAATTCAAATAGATTTCTCTCATTTCATAATTTTCTAGTATCTATAAAGTGTCTGCTTAATATCCATGATACATTCCTGATTCACTGGCTTGCATGGCTGGTGTCCTTTCCTATCTCTCAATTCCAATTCGTAAAAGGCAAAAGGAAAAACCTCTGAATTCGAAAAGTTCCTATATCTCACTGTGTAGTTAGGTCTGGGCTAACAACTGGTACATCCCTACTCTGTCTACAATAACCTTCCCTAGAAATTTTATAGTAGCATTTCAGATGCTTCCTAATTCCCATTTCAGTCTAGAAGTATGTGTGTATGTGTGTATGCACATGTGCACATTCATGCATGCATTTGTGTGTTTATGTTTTGTGTGTGTGAGAGAAAAAGAGACAGAGGTCATGACTATGTCAGGGAAAGAAGTATGAATATAAGGACTGTCACAGAATCAGGAGGTTAAATGTTCAGAGACTGAATCCATAGACTTTAGATCCTCTAAAGCACCAGCAAGTGCTACATATAGGAAAGAGTGGATAAAACTAATAGTGCAGGTGAGAAGAGGTAAGGAGGGAGCTCAGATATGCTGTCTCCTCACATTCTTAAAGATAAGCCAGACCATAATGGACTCTAAAATTAAATCACACAAGTTTTAATATTATCATTATTAGATGGAGAATGGACAAATGAATCTAAATTGAGAAAAAGAGAGACAACATCTCCACCTACATCCATTTTGAAATAATAAAATCTCTCATTTATCATAGAATCCTGGATAGCATATTCCAGTCAATTCTGAAAAATAAAATCCCTGAGAATCATTATCTCTGAAGCTCAAAAAAGATAAATCCAGGTACAAGATTTGATAGCTAATAAGCGATGGGTCTACTTGATTTTTAATTTAACATTTGTTCTATTTCATATGACCTTGGGAATAATCAACCAAGAGTCTCCAAAGAATTTATTAAACTCTTCACCATGGCTTGCCCACCTCATCAACATCATTTTTGTTTTATTCAAATATGCCGCAATCACATTAACCTTATTTTCAGGTTTGAAACCTAGAAGAAAACCCCACTGGCCTCAAAGCCTTTGAATTTGTTGTTCCTTCTACCAATAGTTCTCACTTTAACTTTTAGTTCCATTGCCATCAACACTGAAGGGTCTTTTCTAACCACTGTATTTAAAGCCACTATGACACTCCCCATGATTAATGTTTTATTCACTTGATTACTTATGTATTATTTGCTTTTTCATATGACCTGGTCGATGAGAGTTGGTCTATACCTCTTACAAATGCCATAATATTGATATAAAAATATAAAAAATATATTTGTGAATGAATGCATATGTGAAACATAAAAGCCTGATTCAGGCTTACATCTCATACATAGTAAACTCTACCATTCTCTAATTCACTATAATAAAGCAAATAATGAATAACTAAATATTTCCTTTATC
>VMDO01038581.1:0-13372 GCA_007922755.1 Pedetes capensis
GACTTGGGTTAGAAAAAGCTCTCTTGACATTTGGAGAACAGAGCAGGATTTGGCTCTTCTAGTTCAGCCTCTTGTTCTCAGGGAAAATGTTTTAAAGCTTGGGCTGGTGCCAGGAGCAGCCATTTATAGCCTAGAGGGCTCAGGTCAGCTTCAACTGCCTGGTACAGAGAGCGCTGGCTCCTGTCAGCCCTCTGTACCCCACTTTCCTCTTCACACACCCACCCCCTCCCTCTCCTGCCTTAGAGGCTCTGGCTCCTCTCTTTCACCTTGTGCCTTTTCTACTTCTTGGGTTCTAGTTCTAGATCTACCTCTGGTGTGCTTCTCTGACCCTAGATAAATTTCTTTCCTTATGTGGGCCTCAGTTTCTCCATCTGCAACCTGGAGTCTACGGTCTGCTCCCTTTGAAACTCAGCCACCCTGGAGAGATGTCTACCTGTGTTTGGCTCCATTAAAGGACTTTCCTCTGGTTAGTCATTGCCTTTGACCTTCTTTCCCTCCCTAGTGCTGGGCTCCTGGCTGGAGCACCTCAGCCACTATCTCTGGGCACAGGTTAGGCTCAACTGGACTGAATCGAGCCTGCTGGAGCATCATTGCTGAGCGCATGGGCTTTGGCATCACACAGATACTGGTTTCCTTCCTGGCTTTGTGACTCGCTAGCTCTGGGTTCTGGCAAATGACTCCAGTGTTTGGGAGCTTTAGTCTTCTTGTCTGCAAATTTCAGCACCTCGTGAGTTATTATGAAGATGTCATGAAGGGATGTTTGCAAAGTGCTTAGCAAAGCGGGCCCTCAGTCAACTTTAGGCATCAACACGATCATCGCCTGTCATCTACCCACCCTTCCAGGTGGAGGCGGAGTTAATTAACATGCTCTCTTGGGTCCCCACCTCTGCCTGGGGAAATCCCACCCTTCCTTGGAGGATCAGTGCAGATCCCCTCCTCAGGAAGCCTTCTTCCTCTTGGACTCTGCTTTGGTGCTCCTGTGCCCTCTATCTTGTCTTGATGCTTCATGCGGTCTGGGCCTGCTCACCCCGTTGGAGTGAGTTGTTGTTATTGTAGGTGCCGTTGAGTCAGGTCTGACTCATAGCAACCCTATGTACAACAGAACAAAACACTACCTGACACTGTGCCATGCTCATGATCTTTTTTATGTTTGAGCCCATTGTTGCTATCACTGTGATCCTTCGCATTTTGAGTAGTACCACATCAGCAAAGGGAAGTCCAAGGGATTTTACTCTATTCTCATCATTAATGTCAACTCTACTTTGAGGCAACTCTTCCCCAGTCATTACTTGAATGCCTTCCAGCCTGAGAGGCTCATTTTCTGGCACTATATTTGACAGTGCTTCTCTGCTGCTCATAGTGTTTTCAATGGCTAATTGTTTCGGGAGTGGGCTGCCGGGTCCTTCTCCCTAGTCTGTCTTTGTCTGGAAGCTCAGCTGAAACCTGTCCACTATGGGTGGCCCTGCTAGTATTTGAGATACTGGTGGCATAGCTTTCAGCATCCCAGCAACATGTAGGTCCTCACAGCACAACAAGCTGACAGACTCATTGGGGATTGGAATGTGCAGTTTAGGAGAACAGTGTTGCTGAAGGGCCAGCCTGGAGGCAGGAAGCGTGTCCTGGTCAGCAGCTGGCACTGAAAGCAGAAGACAAAGTTGTAGAGCTTGATTGTGGAGGTGACTCTCAGCCGATCAGGACCTCAGAGTGGGTGGGGAGACCAGCAGTGAACAGCAGAGCCCTGAGCCAGAGCCACTGGGAGGAGGTGGCACTAGGAGCGTGGCAAGGCCCTTCGTCCAGGTGGAGGCTGTGGCAGAGACAGTTCCTTAAACCAGACAGTAGTGCAGAGCAAGCAGGGCTAAGACTCTGGGGTGGCCTAAGTGGAAGTGAAATGTCCAGGCAGAAGGGCCTTGGGCTTGGCGGGGGCACAATGGAGCTGCGATGGCTGCGGTGGGAGTCAGTCAGGCTCTGCACCCCAGTGTGACGCCAGTCTTCTGCTGACTTCTCAGGCAATGTGTTGTGCAAGATAGTCTGAGGTCTGAAGACTTCCTGCACCCAGTGACTTTGGCTGCCCAGTGTGCCTGAGGGGTGAGTTGGGCTCCTGACTTTACAGATGCGACCACGGCATCCCCCAGATTCCAGGCCTGTGTTCCTTGAGCCTTTCTAGGGCCATGGGTGAGCAGGCTGCCAAGGCATAGACCAAGTTTTCACAGCCCCTCTCAAGGGCCTTTGTTTGTGGTGGGACTGTCTTTCCTAGCTGGGTGGCTGGATTCCTCTGCTGCTTCCTGTGTGTCCATATGGGACCCTACAGCGTTCCTATACATTTCCTGCTTCTTCCATGGGACTGGCACAGCCTTGCTATAGCAGGTGTGCAGCAGGTGTTTGTAGAATTCAAAGCAACACCCAACGTAGCAGGCTGCCCAGGGACTTGGGGCTGTTGCCCTTTCCCACCCTCCTGGGAGAGGCCACACCCATCAGCCCATAGGGACAGTACCAGTCCCCTTTGCAGGAGACTGAGCTGGGCTGGCATGTTTCAGGACCAGAGACTGGCCACCAGTCACCTCTTTGTCCTCATGACCTGTGGCTATTGAAGTCAATGCACCTCTTCCCAGTCCATCCATCCGTTCTTTCAGTGCAATGCAAGGCACATGGGAGACACTTGGTAAGGTGGCTGTGGGGAAAGAGACTTAGGGAGCCCCAGGGAGAAGAGGGCCTTGAAATCACAGTTGAATGGCAGCTAAGGGGTGCTCAACACCCTGTGACCTTGACTACGTTCCCATATGAATTTATGTTCCCATATGAATTGTACAAAAGTACACACACCCCAACCTTGCAAATGTAGACATTTATAGCTTTGGGGAGAAAATAAGTGGGTTTTTTTGTTCTGACTTGACTATGCACAATGCCTGGACCAGCTAGGAGTTTTTCTCTATTTTAATATGCTTTTATTTTTTATTTTTTTGAGACAGTCTCACTATGTAGCTCAGCTGGCCTCAAACTTGTGATCCTCCTGCCTCAGCCTCCCAAGTGCTGGGATTATAGGTATGATTTACCACACCTGGGCCAGTGACATTTGATTTTTTTCCCCTCTCTGTGGTGTGGGGATCAAACCCAGGGCTTTGTGCATACTAGGCAAGCACTGTGTGACTGAGCCACATCCTCAGCAAATCCAGAATGTATTGCGAGTTTGCATGTCCTCCTCGAATAGGGGCCGTGCTAATCTTCTGGATATTGTTCTAGTTTTAGTACGTGTTCTGCCGAAGTGAATGCCTCCTATGTTTGAATGGAGTCAGGATTGAGGTCAGCTGTGTGCAGAGCCCTCTCCAGCTTCAGAGGTGACTTTGAGCTGCCTGGCCCATGAGTGGATGAGGCTTGGAGGCCCTGGCCAGGCTGTGTGAAGGATGGCTTTGCTCTGGCTTCTCTTCCAGGCCATCCTCATTCTTTTCCTTGTGATCTCCCCCAACATGAACCCTTATGTCACCCCCATCTCTACTGACAGCTTCCAAATCAGAAGACCAGCCTCAGTTTCTCTCCAGAGATCTGGGATTGCATTTGCTTTTCTTTGGCAATATTATTGTTGTTATTTTTTGCTATCTAGAAAAGCGGCAAATATTAATGTCATAAATTTTAGGAAATATAAAGAAGTAAAAGAAAGGAAAGAATGAACTCTTCATGACCAAACACCTTGTGACAGTCCCTGCCAATTCTGGTCCTTTCCCTGAGTCTCCTCTCTTCACACATGGGCATGGACAGGCCTTAATTTTTAAAACAGCTATACTGTCTATTGGAGCTGGAGTTTAGCTCAGTTGATGGAGTGCTGCTCTGCACTCTCCAAGGACCCAGGTTCGATCCCCAGCACTGCAAAAATGGGAGAAGGATGTGGCAATCCACTCCTGAAGCAATCCTGAAACAATCAGCCATTGAAAGCCCTATGAGGGTCGCTATGAGTTGGAGCTGACTTGACAGCACCTAACAACAACAACACTGTCTATTCTTTTCCTTTAACCAACAATCTACTGCACTCATAGGTTTGGTATTAAACATTCCTTCTGTAATCTTTTTAATGGCTGCACAGCATTCTACTGTGGATTTCATCAATTTTGCTTAGTGGAACATCTAAGTTGACTCCTGTTTTTTTTTGTCACTATGGACAGCACTGTCATGAAGTTTTTATAGCTACATATTTATGATGATCTGTGATTATCTTCTGATGATAAATTTTAAAAATATAATTATGGGCTAGAGTGCTTTTTTAACACTTTTAGTGCATTTTATCAACCTGCCTTCCAAAAAGTCACAACTTACTTATGCTCCCATATGAATTGTACAAAAGTACGCACCCCCCAACCTTGCAAATGTAGACATTTATAGCTTTGGGGAGAAAATAAGTGGTTTTTTTGTTCTGTTTTGAATGTATCTGATTTCTAGTGAATTTAAACATTTTTGCTGTTGGTATTTATTTTCATGTGCATAGCCCATAAAATCCTTTGCCTCCATTAAACTGGGGTTTCCGTCTATTTCTTATTGGTTTGCAAGAACTCAAGCTCTTTCCATGTGCTGGGTATTAACCTCTGCCATCTATGTTAGGCTTTACTTCTCAATCTGTCATTTGCCTTTCAGTTTTGTTTATGATGTTTATGGACTAGAACTGCTTTTGTATCTGCTTGCTAGACATCTTTTCTTCTATGACTCAATGACATTTCAAACTCCACATATCCACATTGAAATTCATTATTTTCCCCCACCCCAACCTGCTCTTCCCGCTGACTTGCTTATTTCTGTTAATGTCACCACCATTTCCCACTCAACCAGGCTTGAAATGTGGACGTCATCTTCGATTCCAGCTTTTCTCTCCTCCCCCACGTTCTCTCATTGCCAACTCCTATAGATTCTATTTCTGCCCTTCTCTGGCAGGCAGCCCCTCCAACACCCCAGGAATTCAGCTTCTCATTATTTCTTGATGGGACTTTGAAAATAGCCTCTTGAATTCATCCCTGGCCTCCCTAATCCCAGTCCCTCTACTCCTTTCTGCTTTTTGCCCCCTCCTATACATCTTCCTCCACCAGGGCTCAAGTGCAGACCCTGCTGCTTCCAAATGGAAACCTCTCCCCACTGTCTTCTGTATTTAATTCTATGCTCTAAGCCTGGTCACAACTACCTTTCAGCCCAAACCCCCACTATCTCAGCCAAGTTCTCCCCACCAAGCTTCCCTCCTTCCCACTCCACCACCTCTATGCTCTGGCCACCTCTTCCTTCTAGAATTCTCTCCCACCATCTCCTCTTACCAAAATTCATTCAAAAGGCTCCCCACTTACCCTGCTCCCAGCAACTCCAGGACTTCCTGACTCTGAGTTGAAGTGAATTTCCCCTCTCTTGAATTTTTTTTGTTTTTATTTTTGGTAGAACATACCTTATTCCAGCATCTAGTGGACCTACTAGGATCTTAAGGACTAGAAAGCAGAGTCCTTGGAGCACGCAGCTCCCAAGTGTTCTTGGTTCTTCCACATAGTACCTCACTGTAGCACCCCATTGGCTAAATGGCCAGGGATCAAAGGCCATTGCTGTTCCCATACTCCCAGCCTCCTGGGAAAGGGCACATCTATCACCCACAGGCAGAGTACAAGTCCCCTCTGTGGGAGACTGGGCTGGGTGAACAGCCTTCGGGACCAGCACTGACACGAGTCACCTCTTTGTCTCTATGACCTCTCGCTATTGAAGTCAATGCCCTACCCTGTTCCTTCACCCCCTGCCTTCGCTGTTGGAGAAAGAGACTCAGGAAGCCCCATGGAAAGGAGACCTTGGACTCAGAGTTGAATGACAGCTAAGGGTGCTGGAGGCCCGATGACCTTGACTACACACGATGCCTGGGCCAACTAGGAGTTTTTCTCTCCTTAATATATTTAAGTGGAGTCAATATTGGGGTCAGCTGTGTGCACAGAGCCTTTTTCAGCTTTAGAGGTGACTCTGCAGCCTACACGGGAGTGTGTAATTGACACAGTCTATTTTTAGACTCCTGGTGACCATGACCAACATCCCAAGCTGAGGATTGACACACCTGCTGCATTCTAATAAGGCAGCCGGCCCAGCATCCCAGCGACCTGAAAGCTGATGTTGCTAAACTAGGAAGTCTGCTGTTTCCCAGAGGCGGCAGCCTAGATACACCAGGAAAATGGGACCATCATTCTCCCCCAGCTGGCTCCTCTCTGGCCCTGGACACACTAGGATTGGGGCTGTGACTATAGCATGGGGAGGCAATGGAATCACTTTAATCACTTTGATCCACTCTGTCCTAGGATTCCCCTGTTTCACATGACCATAAGTCTGAGCTGATCCAGCACATGGATGAGAAAATTGAGATGTGGAACAGAGAGGGGATTTATGTGATCAGATTAGTAGTAATGCTACTTTATTAAGCACTTACTACATGCCCAGAAATGTTCTGAAGTCTTTATATCTCTAAGCTCATGCAAATTTCCTGACAATTCTTTCAGGTAGGTTTTATTATGATCTGTATTTTATGGAGGAGGAAACTGAGGCACAGTGGTGACAAATGACTTCTCAAGTTTATAAAGCCAACAAATAGCAAAGCAGGTCTTAGATCTGGCATTATGGCTCTGGGGTTGAAATTCTCAATTGCTATGCTATCTGTTCCCAATATCTCTTTTGAATTTTATGAGAGCCCAGGAAGGATCCTGGAGCCCTGGATTCTGGCACCAGAGGGCCAGCTGCTGTATAATCACTGCTTTTTCTTTTTCTTTCTTAAAATTTCTGTCTTGCTACTGTGAGGCCTACTGTGCGTCTTGCACGTGTGGATCTCCTATACTCAGGGAATGGGAGGTCTTCCAGTATAGCTGTGCTTCTGTGGCGAAGTCTGAACTCCTCTTTGGGCTCCAGATGCCCTTGGACCTGCATCTCCTTCTCCCTCCTGTCCTCAACCTCTAGGGAGTAGGGACAGAGGGGCAGGGCAGCAGCAGTGAGGGTGAGCTAGCTGGATGTCAGGCTTGGGAACTCAGAAAGAGCAGCAATTGGTGGTGTTCAGCAGGAGGTCAGCCAATGTGAGTATTTACAGTGGGGAAGTCCAGGGTGACCATGCACAAGAAACCGGGGCAAGACAACAGATGCGACATGCTAGAATGTAAGAGACCTGCCAAGTCCTATTTTAGCTTAGGGTGACTTGTCAGGTGGAGAGAAGCCCATGGACTTGATTTTCCTCAGGCTGCAGGTGGGATTTTTTTAGTTTAATGAACACTTATTATATGCCTAAGCCCTTTTCTTTTCTCTCCCTTCCTTCCTTCCTTGCTTCTTTCCTCCCTTCCTTTTTTCCTTCCTTCCTTCCTGCCCTCCTACATTCCTCCTTTACTTCCTCCTCTCCTTTCGTTCTCTTCCTTCTCTTTTTTCTTATTTTCTTTTTCTCTTTTCTTTTCTTTTCTTTTCTTTCCTTTTCTGTGTCCTTCCTTTCCCCTTTTCTCTCTTTCTCTCTTTTTCTCCTCCCTCTTTCTTTCCTTCCTTCCTTTCTGGCTCTCTTTTCCTTCCTTTCCCTTCCCTTCCCCTCTTCCCTGTCTCTTTCTTTTCTTCTCTCTCTCTCTCTTTCTTTCTTTCTTTCTTTCTTTCTTTCTTTCTTTCTTCTTTCTTTCTTTCTTCTGTTCCCCTACCCTTTTGTTTTATGAGGCAGGGTCTTACTAGGTACCCCACACTGGCCTCAAGCTCATCATCTTCCTGCCTTAGCTTCCTGAGTTCTGGGATTACAGCTATGTGTCACCACACCTAATTTGCCTAGCTTTTTTCTAAGCACATTACATATACTAACTTGTCTAATCTTCAGGACAACTTTAGGAGGTAGGGATCATTTTGCTCCCATTTTAGAGTTGGGGCACTAAGGCATGGAGAAGTTAACAACTTTACCCAGTGTTGTATAGCTAGTGTATCAATCAGTTTTCCAGTACTGTTACTAAATACCTAAGGCTGGGTAAGTTGTAAAGAAAAGAAGTTTATTTAGCTCAATGTTCTGGAGGTGTACAAGTATAGTGCTCACTTCTGCTTGGCTCTGGTGAGGGCCTCATGGCAGATGCCATGCAGTGGTGGGAACATGTGTGAGAGGGAGAGACCACAGAGTGAGAGAGGCAGCCAGAAAACAAAGAGGAATTGGTCATGCTCTTTATAAGGACTATCTCGTGAGAACCGATCAGGGTCCCAAGAGAGAACTAGGTTAATCCCTTCCAAGGGCACACCCCCAGTGACCCAATCACCTCTCACGAGCCTCCAAAGATTCCAGTACCTGTCACATTGCCACACTAGGAACCAACTATGCAACACAGGAACCATTGAATGATAAACTACACCCAAAACAAAGCTGCTAGCATGCCAGAGAGCTGGGACTCAGATATAGCAGGTTTGCTCTGGAATCTGCTCTCCCAGCTACCATGCTTCTCTGTACCCCTCTCCCTTTGTTGAGTATCCTTGCTAAAGGAAGATATTATTTTCCTATTTAACTGCTATGGAAACTGAGGTCTAGATCAACTCAGGTCAGCCAGCAAGTAAGAGCTAGAATTGGGTTCAGTGCAGATCCATTTGCCGCATCAGAAGCCTGCCGTCTGCCTGCAACTCACAGCCATCGATCTGATGGCCAGGAAGCATGAAGGGGTCACCCACCCTTCTGAGTGGCTGCTGTGGCCAAGTGGAGGCAGGCTTAGGGAGGGGTGGGGGCAGGAGCGACCTTCCAGAGAGCAGGGCCTCGATGTCTGAGTTAACCCCAGGCCCCCTTCTGTCCCCCCAGGTGAGCAGTGCCCCCTCTCAGCCCCCCCAGCC
Organism: Pedetes capensis; assembly: GCA_007922755.1. Classification (NCBI taxonomy): domain Eukaryota; kingdom Metazoa; phylum Chordata; class Mammalia; order Rodentia; family Pedetidae; genus Pedetes; species Pedetes capensis. The sequence goes on from VMDO01038581.1 coordinate 8,803, forward strand.
TGTCATCCCAGCCAAGCCGCTGCAAGGTGTCCACCATGTGTCCACTCAACCCAGCTGCCCTGGACGGGGCAAGATGTCCAAGCTACTGAACCCGGAGGAGATGACATCGAGAGATTATTACTTCGACTCCTATGCCCACTTTGGGATCCATGAGGTAAAACCTCCTGGGGTGGGGAGGGCATGGATACCATGAGCTTGGCCTGCTGTGTGGTCGTCATTGTCCCAGGCAGTATATTACATTCAATTCTGCACCATCTCAGAGTGCCTCTGGGTCCCCAGCTCCGAGAGGTCAGGGCCAGGCCTGGAGCAGGTGAGCAGGTCCCAGTGTGCCTGCGAGTTCCACCACTGGATGGAGGGCAAAGAGTGCTTAAGGCTCATTCATTTTACTTCCCAGCCCTTTTCTGTCCCTGACCACGAGCCCAGGACACCCAGCGTGGTCTGGATGGTGCTAGTCCTTTCACGGATCTTAAGTGCTTGCAGCCAGAGTCTTCTAAAAGGGCCTTGTAGAGGTCATGATGCCCCTTCTTTATACCAAAGAGCACCCCCAGATGCAGGAAGCTCCTTGGTAATCTGGCCCAGGTCTGCCGCCTGATTAATTCTCTGGTATTTCCTATGTCTGAAAACCTGTCCTACACCACAGCAGGGAAGAGCCGCAGAGCAGAACAAAGCTTCCTACTGAGGCTTTTTGCCTATGGTGGGGCAAAAATGGCCCCCATTCTATAATCCCTCTGTCATCTCCAGCATTCTCCTAAGCGATCCCAAATAAATCACACGTAATCACTGAGTGCTTACTAAGCAGCAGGCACAGTTCTCAGCACATTATATGTATCATTTCATTTAAGCATGATAACCCTAGGAAGAAAATATTCCCATGGACCCCTTACCGTATGGAGAAAATATTGAAAAAGGAACAAAAGTTTGCTTGCTGTGCAAATGCATTTGCAAAACAAATCTTCCAATTAGATGCTGCTGTAAACTCTGCCTATATTGAAATTGTGATACCAGTGTTGCTGGAAGGTATTTAATAATAACAGTCACTGCTGGTTTTTTCTTTTTCCTTTTTAAGTGCTTTCTGTGTGCTAGGTTTTGTTTCATGCATTTTATATTATTGGCTCATTTGTTCCTCAGCACAACCCTATGAGGTTACTATTATTGTTTATCTCCATTCCACAGATGGCTTCTTGTTAGGTGCCATCGAATTGGATCTGACTCAGAGCAACCCTATGTACAACAGATGAAACCCTCCTCAACACTGTGCTATGCCCGGCACTATGTCAGTGCTTCTCTGCTGTTCATAGGGTTTTCAAAGTTTGATTGTTTTGGGAGTGGGCTGACAGGTCCCTCTCCCTAGCCTGCAACACCTGGTGTTCCCAGGCAGCCTCCCATCTAAGGATAAACCAGGCCTACCCTGCTTAGCTTCTGAGATCAGACAGGATCAGATACCAGAGTGCTATGGCTGCAGACACAGATGACTTAGGACCGTAAAAATCAGCTTAATCACTGGCCGTGGTGGCACACCCCTGTAATCCCAGTGGCTCAGGAGGCGGAAGCAGGAGGATCGCAAGTTTGAGACTAGAGGTAGTCTGCATAACTTAGTGAGACTGTCTCAAAAAGAAAAAAAATGGGCTGGGAGTACAGCTCAGTGGTCTAGCACTTACAAAGAAGGCAAGTGTGAGGCCCTGAGTTCAACCCTCAGTACCGATAAAAAAAAAAAAAAATTCAGCTTAATCCCTGCCCTTGCTATTTCCTTGCATGTGGCCATGAGCTAGTGAACACAGACATTTAACCTTCACATTTTGGCCCCGGGGATTTCAACGCTAAGCACTGTAGCATTACAACCTCTAAAATGCTCCTTCCCTCCTTCTCTCTTTCTGGAAATCTTATGAGTCACATGGACTCATTTGTTCCCACTGGTTCCACTGGAAGTAGAGAGTAGAGGCGTGGCCCTTCAGTTACTTCCAAACCCGGGGGTTCAGCCTCATCTACTCCCAGGAGTGTCAAGTTTGGGCTTCCTGAGTCTTACTATGAGGCCTAGGACTTGTGGGACAGGGCTTGGGACTGGTGTCACATTCTGAGAGTCCTAGCTGGGGAAAGGGCAAATGCCACCTCAGGACAGGTAGGTGACTTCCTCCACCTTTCTTTGCACTGAGATGTGCATGGAGCCCTGCCGTAAGCCTGTGAGAGGCTGAAGGAGGCAGAAAGTTCTCCTTGGAAAACTCTCCCTCCTCAAGACCCTGTCCCTAATTAAACGGCGTGTGCATTGACAAGTTCTGTGGCTCTGGGTACCCATTTCAGTACAGATTCCTTGGAAGAAAGACCAGGGACCCTATGAGATTCTGGGGACCCCAAATGCCTCCCTTCTGCCTGCCTGAACTTCCCATTAGGAATCCCCCAGCCAGGACTGTACCCCAGCCTTTCCTCCTTGTCTTTTGCTTTGCTTCCCATAGGAAGGCACGATTGGCTTGCCCCACACCTCCTGCTGAGTGGCTAGGCCACCTGGGTCCCTAAGAATTGTTTTCTGGGACTATTTTTGATCTCCCTAGCTCCTTAAGGACTTGGCATCCCCAGCCTGTGACCCAGGGCTTGGCACATTGTCCGGTTTGCAAAGCCTTGTTGGCATGCTGCTGAGCTAGTCACTCAGGTATGCTTGGACAGCTCAGGGACCCAAGGGTCTGCCTCCACTTAGGAGAGGACACCAAGAGTCACCACATAAATACCATATCTGATTCCCTTGATTTGGTGTATTGATAGAAAAACCAAACTTTGTGCATGAAGAGATATAAACATAGCATAAGCAGTAGACTTAAGGGTCTGCAAGTCACAGATGACACCACTGCTCTGGAAGAGACCTTAGGAACTTTCTCTTTGGGAAGTGCTTCTGCACACCTGGCTTAAGTCCTTCCTGCAGCTGCCATAGGCTATTTCTAGACCCTGGCTATAGGGAAATGACTAGGTCCTTTCAAACAGGGGCACTGAGATAACCGGCCTTCACCCTTGAGGTCTCCCTCCACCCTTTTTCCATCCCCATGACCACGGGCTGTGGTAGGAGGTAGGGACACATGAATGGACTCTCGACACTGTTCCATACACAGGACCTCTCACTTCTTACCAAGCACCAAGGATCTATTTGGTACCAGTCAGCTTGCAGGATGCTCTGCCTGGGCAGGACCCATGTCACCACAGGCTGAGCAAGCTGGGGGCTTGGCTGTCCCACCACGGTCCACAGGATGGTCACATGGCCCGCATCACTAGCCTCTGATTAATGGTGACCAGAATGTTGCAGGAACACCATGGGTGTGGAGGGATCAGGTGTAATTAGTGGGAGGTGGGGCAGGAGACTGTGGGGTGGGGTGGGGGTGTTCTGGGAGCACAGAAGGAGGTGATTCTGGCCACTTCTCTTGCCATCCACTGCTCCACCCAGACAGCATTCTGTACCCAGCCTCCAGAGCCAGGGCTCGGGAGCAGAAGCTGGTGGCCTTCCAACCCAGGTCTGCTCTGAGAGGCAGGGAGCCTGAATAGGAGCTGAAGTGACAGCCCAGGGCTCCCAGAGGCTCTGTCTGATTCTCAGCATGGGCCCTGGGGTCTCCATGTGGAGAAGATGCCCATCAATGTGGCCATGCCTCCAGCACCCCAAGCCCCGGGTACCACCACGCATCTGGCCAGTTCCCTCTGTTGTGCAAGCTTGCTGTGGGTTCTATTGAAAAAGGTTCTTTCTCAGCAGTTAATCAATATTCTGTCCTGTGTTTAATAGGCAAGAGAGCTGGGAGACAGAGCCCTCCACAGCGGGGGCTGGGAATTGTTTTCAATAATGAGTGGCCTGCTCTTTTCTGAAATGTCTTAAGGCATCTTTGGGCTACTCTCCCAGAACGATCAAAGCAGGCCTGGAGAAAAGAGAGAGCTTTTATTCATCTTATTTTTTTTTTATTTAAAAATTTTTTTTGGCAGGGTGAGTGGAGGGGACTTTGTGAAGTCACAACTGTTGTTCTCCCAGGACTTATACCTTGGGACCTCACTCCAATGGTTTGGGGCTTTGAAGAAAGGAGGAAGGGAACAAGGAAGTGATAGAAGTTGATGAAATAAAGCAGGGAACATGAGGGAACACCTTATTAGCAAGAGTAGGATCTTCAAGGTACCCAGATCACCCAAGAAAGGCAGTTAGGACTTTTAATGGTGTCTCTGAGTGAAGATTTATGACACCTTTTTTTTTTTTATTGGACATTTTTAATGTACACCTTAATGTGATTCATTCTGACATGCTTTTCATTGTGGCATTTACATATATGCATTTTGATGTACATTATTCATATAGGTTCCCCCTTACCCTCTTGTATGCCTCCCCCCCACCCTCCCCATCTAAGTCTTCTCTATCATTTACACGGTAATATTTTTCTATATGTACTTGAGTCTCAGTTCTGTTTAAGATAGAAATTTTTCCTGTAGCGAACTTTGTTATTATCTTGTCAGAACAATTGCATGCATTTTCTAGACCATTTATATTGACACCATTCTTAGCTTTTTTTTTTTCCGTTTTATTTTGATCCGACCTTTGAATAGGATGTTTCCTCCTTAT
>VMDO01038582.1:0-13364 GCA_007922755.1 Pedetes capensis
GCCTTCCTTTCTCCCTTTATCATTTCTTTCTCCATCCCTCTTCTCCTTATTGCTTTGTTTCCCCTATACAGGCCCTTTCTATTTTTGTGACCTATATATTTTAATATTGAATATCTATTGAAAATCTAACATCTAACTATGAGAGAAAACATGTAATCTTTATCTTTATGGGTCTGGATATTTCACTTAAAATGATGATCTGTAGTTTCATTCATTTTTCCAGAAAATTCCATAATTTTGCCCTCCTGTATGGCTAAATAAAACCTCATGGTGTATATACGACATTTTCCTTATCCATTCATCTATTAATGAACCCCTAGGTTCACTTCATACTTGGCTACTTTGAATGGTAATACAATGAACATGGATAAGCAGTTATCTCTATAGTGTCTGGACTTATATTCCTTCAGATATATACTCAGAAGTGATATAGCTGGGCCATATGGTAGTTATATTTTTAATGTCCTGAGGAATCTCCATATCAATTTCATAGTGGTTGCATCAACCTGCATTCATGTGAGCAGCCCCTTGAATACTTTAAAAATGTTTAGCATTCATTTTGAACCATCTGATTATGATATGTCTTATTGTTGCTGTTGTGTTGTTGTTGTTAGGTGCCATCAAGTCATGTCTGACTCATAGTGACCCTTGTAGGGTTTTCAATGGCTGGCTATTTTGGGATTGCCTCAGGAGTGGACTTCCATGTTGTTCCCTCGTTTTTGGGGTGTTGGGAATCAAACTCGGGACCTCAGAGACTGCAGAGTGGCACTCTACCAACTGAGCTAAATCCCGGCTCCATGATATGTCTTAGTGTTGTTTATTTCAAGCTTCTTTTTCTTGAGGCTCATTGAGATTTTTATATCAGCTGGCTTATGGTTTTCATAAGATTTTCAATATTATTGGCTATTATTTCTTCATAATTTGTTCTCTTCCAACCTTTCTCTTTGAGAAATGAGATGGTATTAAGTAATCTAATTATGGATACATAAGCCACTTGGTGATGATCCCACAGTTCACTCATATATATATATATATATATATATATATATATATATATACACTTTTTTTTCTGTGTGTTGTTTTGGATAGTTTCCATTGTTAATTTTACTAATTGGCAAGTTTTCATTGGCAGGTTCACTAATTATTTTTTGGTCTAATCTGATCTTACTTCCATCGAAGTTATTGTTCATTTTAGTGATTGCAGTTATCATCTATCAAACTTCATTGTGAATCACTTTTATATATTTTTTGCCTTATTTCATGCCTTATGCTTACAATGTAACTGTTATAATAATTGTTTTTTCATATTTGTCTGAGAATTCTAAGATCTGTGTCAGTTGATGGTCAGCTTCAATTGATTGAGCATTCTCTTTATAATGGGTAAGGTTTTCTTTCTTCTATTCATGCCATGTGTTCTTGAAGTGTATGTCCCACACAAATTGTGCCTGTTTGCATAAGAATATTTTGTATTCCAATAAATATTTTTGAGCCTTGTTTTGGGGCAAACTTGTTATTTAAAGTTCAGTATTTTTCAGCTGGATACTTTCATCACTGGTTAGAGGTCAAGAGCAGCACATAGTCTGTTGGGTTGTTGTTAGGTGCCATCAAATCTCATTCGACTCATAGTGACCCTTGTAGGCTTTTCAATGGCTGATTGTTTGGGGATTGCATCGGGAGTGGATTGCCACATCCTTTTCCCATTTTTTTGGTGCTGGGAATCTAACTTGGGACCTCAGAGACTGCAGAGCGGGTGCTCTATCAAATGAGCTAAATCCCAGCCAGCACAGAGTCTAGGGTTAATTATTTTCCTCTCTGTACTGAGGTAAGATAAGTGTTCTGTTTAATGCCCCATGAATTATGAATTTTTTCCAATCTGTCTAATAAAATGGTACTGTTCCTGGATGTGGTTGAATGATGAGCACTGTTTCTGCTCATAGTGTTAGTTTTACAGTTTTAGGTATGTCCCTAATGGGCTTATACCTATTGTTGTTGTTGTTAGGTGCCACAGAGTCAAGTCTGACTCAGAGTGACCCTATTTACAACAGAGTGAAATGCTCTACCACACTGTGCCATGCCCAGCACTATGTCAGTGCTTCTCTGCCATTCATAAGGTTTTCAATGGCAGATTGTTTGGGGCTTGTTTCAGGAATGGGTTGCCAAGTCCTTCCCCTGTTATACTTGTTAGTACTGTATTAAGTAGCTAAGGGAAAACCTCTAGATCTCCTGTGTTATCTCTCTGCATAGTCTACCCTCTCTAGTATTCTGTCCTATGAATCATAACTGCATTGGTCTTCCTGAAATTTTAGCCTCATCAACTTTAGTAAGTGATCCAGAATCTGCCTGTTTGCCCTTAAGGTCAGAAATTTGCATGAAACTAAACTGGGAAAGCAGTTGGCTTATTGTTTGTTCCCAATTTCTCAAAGAAAACTCTCCTTTGTTACTTAATATTCAAGGTCTTAAAAACTGTTTTTTTAAAACATACTTTCTCATCTTTTTATTTGTAGTTTCATAAAGGTGAGTAACTCTATTACTGTTACTCTATCTTGGACAGAAGCAAAAGTGTACAACTATTAGCACTGATATTAAATAACTAGAAAAAAGTCTAGGTTATAGAGAAAATTCAAATTATAGAGGAACAACTATGCTAAGCTATTTATGAAATTTCCAGATTCATAATGATGAAAAAGATGAGAAGATATAAAATGAAGATGTTTCAATGTAATTACCATTCGTGGCATGATATTTTCTTACCACATGAGATCTAAACTTTTTTATATTCCTATGTTTTGCACTCTAAAGTTATATTGAAAAATGAGAACATGGACAGTAAGACTGCATTGATGCAGGTAAACTAATAGTATATCTGCTTTATCTAGTTTACCAACAAATTAATGAAATGATTGGAATAAATTGTTATCTTAAAACTATTTAGCATTGTTTTAAATTATGTTATATATATATTATGATATACTTTTTTCCATATGCTTCTTTTTTCTTTTTTTGAAGTTAGTTTCACTCTGCTTAGTGTTCAGGAAAGTTAAGGTGGAATGAATTAATCAACTACTCTCTTGTTCTCATTTCTGCCTGTTTTTAGGAGGCATGCAATGGTGGAAACAGCAGAAGATGAGAATAGGAGAAGGGGGATGAGTTGGGATGTTTATTTCCCAGCTGACTGTTTTACATTGCTACAAGTTCATAGTAGCTGCATTCTTTTTGCAAAGGTCAAGCAGCCAGTGTGGTAATAGTACCATCCTCCAGAACAGTGAGAAAGAAATTGTTTTGTTTATAAACTGTATGTCATTTTGTTATAGCAGCCCAAAGTGTATAAGATAGATACTTTTTAAAATTTTTGTTAGAGGATAGTTTGATAAGCCCAGAGAATATTATAAAAGTAAATTAAGTACTTTCCTCATGACTAAACTTTTTAGTTATATTAATTAAAGAATAAGACAATATAAAGTTTCTCTTGTTTTTATTACATTCATATATGATCCTCATTCTCACTTTTTGGTTCATGGCTGTACACATTTATATTTACATATTGTAGTAGAGTTTCTATCCCCTCACATATCTCCTAGCCATCCTTCAAGGCTCAACTTAACAGCTTCCTTCATTAAGTTTTCGGTACTAGAATGTCAGATACTTACTATTTCAATGTGTTCAGTTTGGATTAGAATTATGTATAGTCAAAAAGAATCATCTCCTTTGCCTGTATGTTTTGTAGACAGTGTAATGTTATTGAAGAAAAATATTATGTCTTTTTCTTCTTTTTTAAAACAGCTCTGGGCTTCTGTTGAAGTGAATTCAATTCAGTTTCTGAATGGAGTATATGCCTGTGCAGAGTTATAAAACATGATTCTTATTTCAGTTTTTCTACTAAATAATGGTGTGATCTTGGGTAACTCATTTTCAGACTGCCCTATAAAATGATCTCATTAAATCAGATTATGTCCAAGGTCTCATTTTACTCTGCAATGGCATAATTTTCCCTGTAAATATTAGATAGTAACAGAGAAGTGGAATCACATGGCATCTTCTGTGTATTGAACACCTCTTTTTCTCTGAAATCTTCAAAGAATATTCATCAGCATACTTGAAGCTGAAAACTCATGGTATTTATGTTGAATGTTTAGAAGTTTATTATAGATAAATAGCCTCAAACTAGTAGGCTTATTTGAAACTCTGGAAACTACTAGTAGCTAAACCTCTTGGGTTTGCAAAATTGGGCAGTAAATTGTATGACAAGGGGTTTTCTCCTGAGATTTTCTGTTTGCTGCTTCTGGCAGGTTGGAATTAGAGTGAGAAAAGCCAGTTTTGTGATACCTTGTTACTGCTGCTCCCAGGTGGAGTTCAGAAGTGTAGACACAATGACAAAAGTGATGAAAACATAATAACAACAAAAGAAAAATTTAATCAAATTTTATCGGTTCTCTGAAAGCTAGCAAACCTAGGTACACCATTGCCTTTATTTTTGTTTACATATTGCATTTATAAAATATACTTTCTCCTTTGGGAAGAGGAGAGAATTATATACTTATAAGTTAGAAATGGCTATAGGTTTATACCAATAAAGCAAGACATCATCTTGTATTTTTAGCAAAATGTAAGATTAATGGAATATCTTCAATCTCTTTTCGTTAAAATCCTGAACATGATAGCAAAATTACGTGCAATTCCTACTTATCCTTCAACTATGCTCATTAATGTTTACTAGTTAAATATTTTTTCAGATTGCCTCAGTTCAACCCACTTAGTGTTGTTATTGTTGTTGTTGTTGTTAGGTGCTGTCGAGTCGGTATCTGACTCATAGTGACCCTCTGTACAATAGGGGAAACACTATTGTCAGTGCTTCTTTGCTGTTCACAGGGTTTTCAAAGGCAGATTGATTTTTGGGAGGGGGTTGCCAGGTCCTTCTCCCAAGCCTACAGCTTCTGGTGTTCCCAGGCGGTCTCCCATCCAGTTACTAGCCAGGCCCGACCCTGCTTAGCTTCCGAGATCTGATGGGATCGGATGCCACAGGGCTACAGCTGCAGGCTGTTATTGTTAGGTGTCCTTTATTTTTGTCTGACTCATAGCTACCCTTTGTACAACATATGAAATATTACCTGACACTCTGCCATGCCAAGCACTATCAATGCTTCTCTGACATTCATAGGGTTTTCAATGGTTGACTACTTCTTTTCTTTTCTTTATTTAAGGGGTGGGTAGGGAGTGGGTTGTCGGGTCCTTCTCCCAAGCCTATAGCACCTGGTATTCACAGGTGGTCTCCCATCCACATACCAGGCCTGACCCTGCTTAGCTTTCAAGATTTGATGGGATCAGATTCCAGGATGGTATGGCTGCAAGCCATTTAAGACCTCACATTGTTTCTCTGGCCAGGTAAAATAAAACAAGTTCCCTTCTCTGGGAAGTGGTCTTATGGCCAAGTGGTTACCACAGGCCTTTTTCAAATGTTCATTTCTGAGATCATGCTATATTTATGTCTTTAACTTGGCAAAATCCAAACATAAGTCTATTGCACTAGTTATTTTGTCTGTGCCCATCAGTTCATAGGAGGAGGACTGGTTTTTTACGTTGTCTAAAACTTTAAAATATGTAGTGCAGTGTATCTATCTTCAGTTCAGTTCAACAAACTAGCTCTGCATACTACTGCCAATACTTTGGCCATGAGATCTTCTCAGTACTGTCATCAGCTTGTTATCCTAAATATCACTAGCACTAATACCTGGCTTCTGTGCTGTGTGTACTGGGAAACATCCCCTGCCTCTCCCATCTGTATCTAAACTGAAACATGCCTCTGTTGTCAAATTCAACCTACACTCCTTGGCTTTTCTGAGTGACAGATTTTGTTCTGGAACCTAATGAGCACTCCTTTTCTTCACTGGCTGTCCTGTGTTGATTCTCCTGCCCATTGTGTTTCAGCCCTGCAAAGAAATTGTAATTATGAGCATTTCCACTCTATTTCCACTAGGAAATCATTTCTTATGGTTATAGCCATCTCAGTCATTGCATTTGTGCCAGCATAAATATGTAATTTAGCACTTTTATATATATATTTCTAATCTGGTTCATGTATATATACTTTCTAATCTAAATCACAAAATCTTGAGGGCTTGGGTTATGTTTTCCATCTTTTCTATCATCTACTATACCTAGTGTGCCATTAGTGCTTTTAAAAAAGTCCCAGTGTGGCTTTTAGACATGAAACATGTGAATGATTTAATGTAAGTTATAGATATTATTTAGAATATGTAGTGCAGTATATCTATCTTCAGTTCAGTTCAAAAAATATTTATTGAGCAACTAACATAGTGTCTTATACATAGTTAACTTTCAATAAATATTTAGGCATAGAATATTAGCAATTTATCTACATAGTGGGAGGAGTGCTATCAGAATGGGAAGGAATAAATAACTTCTACAATATTTTCTGGTTTGCTACCCCAGTTTTCTATACCTTGGCTTTAGAGTAGATTACATTAAAACAGTGCAGAATCTCATTTAAGAGGCTGATATAAAATTCTTTTGCCAATGTTGTCACTTCATTGAACTTGAAATCATCAGAAAAATTAGGAAGCAAGTCATCTAGTTTTCTAAGGTACACCTAGTCTTTTTTCATCCTCTTTTACCTACTGATGGGGTTCTTTCTTTCTTTTTTTCTTTCTTTTTTTTTTTTTGTTTTTTTGTTTTTTTGGTACTGGGGGGTTGAACCCAGGGCCTCACGCTTGCATGCTTTGCAAGTGGTGGACCACTGAGCTGCACCCTCAGTCCATTTTTTTTCTTTTTTTTTTACTTTTTGAGACAGGGTCTCACTAAATTAGGCAGACTTCTCTGGCCTCGAACTTGGGATCCTCCTGCCTCCACCTCCCAAGCCTCTGAGATTACAGGCATGTGCCACTGCACCTGGCTAAATGGGGCATTTCTTGTGTGGACCTACAAAACAAGATTTTAATGCATCCAAATTCAGACATATTTTATACAATCTTATATTGAAGTGAGTGTTAAAAATGTATTAGTGATTTCATTTTGCAAATTTGTACATCAAAAAGCAAAATATGATTAAAAAGGAGCCCCTAAAAACATACTAATGACATATAAATACATGAAAAGAAGCTCAACATAATTAGCCTTTGGAGAAATTCAAATTAAGCTCAGAATGACATATCACTATATGCATATTACATGGAAAAAGAAAGGAAACCTAATAATACAAAGTGTTGGCAAGAATGTAGAGCAATAAGAATTCTGTTCGTAGGGTGGCAAAATGGTACAATTAGTCATTTAGGAAGGAAATTGCTCTTTCTTTCTTCTTTCTTTCTTTCTTTTTTGACATGTGGATAAGAGGCTGTCTTTGAACTTGCAGTCCTCCTGCTTCTGCCTTCCAAGTGTTGGAATTATAGGCATGCAACAGTGTGCCTGGCTCTAAAGATCATTTCTCTTCTTTTCTTTTTTCTTATTTTTCTTTCTTTTTCCTGTCCTATTCTTTCCTTTTCTTTATTTCTTTCCTTCTTTTTTGCTTTCTTTGGTAGTACTTGGAGATTGAACCCAGGGCCTCATGCTTTTTAGACAGGCGCCCACCACTGAGTTACATTGCAAACTTCTTTTTAATAAGACAGGATATCACTAAGATGTGTATGTTGCCTCTAGCCTTGTACTTGTAATCCTTCTGACTCAGCCTCCTGAGTCACTGGGATAACAGGTTTGACCCATGGCATTTGACTATGTGGGTCATAAAAAATTTTTGGTAAAATTGCAAAGAATGGGAATACCAAAATGCTTAATTGTATTCATAAGGAATCTGTAAATGGACAAGGAGGCAGTCATTTCAACAAAAACAATGAAACACTGGCTAAAAGTCAAGAAAGTTTTGCCATCAGGGCTGTATTCTTTAACCATACCTCTTCAATCTCTATGGTAAGCAAATAATCTGAGAAGCTGGACTTTGTGAAGAAGAAGGTGGCAGCATGGCTGAGGTAGACTCATTAGCAAACTGCCTTATGCAAGTGACACAACTCTGCTTGCTAAAAGTGAAGACAATTTGAAACATTTACAGGTGAAGATCGAAGAACAGTTTTCAATATGGGCTCTGCCTCAACATTAACAACAACAAATAAATCCTTACAACTGAGTCACTACACAACTTCATGGTAAGTAGAGGAAAGACTGAGGTTTTCTAAGATTTTGCTTTACTTGGTTCTACAATCAACACCCAAAGAAATCAAAAGACATATTGCATTGAGAAAAGCTTTTGTAAAATACCTCTTTATAAACTGTTGAAAAGTAAAGATGTCATAATGCAGAAGCAGGTGTGCCTGAATCAAGTCATGGTATTTTCAGTTGCATCATATCAATGTGAAAGCTGGACATTGTATATGGGAGAAAGAAGAATATATGTTTTTGAATTATGGTGCCGGAGATGAATATTGAATATAACATGAATGTCAAAAGAACCCACAGATCTATCCTATAAGAAGTGCAACCAGAGTGCTCTTTGAAAACATATATGGCTATACTGCATATTATGTATTTTGGACTTGTTGTCAGGAGTGAACAATCCCCGGAGAAGGACATCATGTTTGGGAAAGTGGCAGGCCAATTAAAAAAGGAAGACTCTCAACTACCTGGATGCCACAGTGTCTACAACAATGAGATCAAACATAAAAAAGATCACGTGCCTGACCCAGAATTGGGGAATGTTTGGTTCTGTTGTATATAGGGTTACTATGAGTCAGATGTGACTCATCAGCATAGATATACATATATGCATATATATATGCATATATATATATATATTTTTTTTCAGTGAGCAGGAAGAAATGGATTGCAATTGAAATGTATTTTGTCAAACTTTAACTATTTAGAGATTAGAAACAAATCAGATACTATGTACTCCTTATACCAAGGATGGGATACACATTACTTGCCACTTTTCTTCTCTTAGAACCTTTGAACTTAATTTTCCTGTAGTGCTTCTTCCCTCCAGAAACATTTCTAAGATCCTAGAACCAGTGGAACTGCTACATTAGGTTTGACTATTTATTTACTAGATGGTTTATTTTGCTGCCATAATAATATTGTGTAGTTGGTATCATTTCCAATTTGCAGATTCACTTACTGACTTATTCAAGGGTCTCAACATTATGTATACAGAAAATGGCAATTTAAAACAAGTAAAGAAATAATCTTGTCATATTTATAGAAGTTGATTCATAAAACTGTTATTTATAACTAAGTATTGATCATATTATTTGTAATTTTTATTATAACAACAGTGAATGAAACAATAAAGTTTAAATTACCCATAATTTCATCAGTATAAATGTGATATCATTTTTTTCTTTCTTTGTACATCTTCAACCTTGTTTTCATAGTCAAAACATTTACTTTTTTATTGTATTATGGATATTGTTTTTATTTTGTTTTTGTTACTTATCAAGGAATGAAAGTCATTTATTCCTCAGTCTGAAGGATTCCAGTTAATACTGATGGTCTACAATGTTCTAGACTCTAAGAATGCAATGAAAAAGATAGCATTCTTCTCTACAAAGGGTTTATGGTCTAGTGGGAAAAAAAATGTGAAGTCACACACATAATATAGTGGGAAGTTTTCTACAATGGATGAATCCTCAGTGGTACTATATAACCCAGTACAGTGCATAAATACATTCAGGGATGTTTATATTTGGTATACAGAGAAATAAGAAGTTCCAAAGGGATATTGAAGGAGTATGATCAATGAGACAAAAATAATAGAATTCTGTATCTTTTAATGTTTCATACAATTTAAACAACCTGAAGTAACATAATGTGCATAGTCCTTTTTATTGGACATTTACTTATAGGCAATTTTTGTTATTATAAATTACATTGCAATAAATGATTTTGTGCATATAACTTTTATCTTATTTGAAATTGTATCCTTAGAATGTATTCCCAAGTGTGGAATTACTAGAAAGGACAGGTATATTTTTTCCTGTTTCTGTTATATAATCCAAAATTGCTTTTAAAATGGTTATACATATTTAAAGTGTCATAAGTAATGTATAAATGTACTAGTTTTGCCAATATTATCTAGTTTCATATAATTTTTAACTCCTTTAATTTTTTCTAATCTAATAATTCTAGACAACTGGGAGCAATTTCTGAGAGGATGAATTATTTGACCATAAATGAATGAGGGAAGGAACACAACATATTTGGGGGATAGTGATGAATATGATAAGGCAGAAGTGTTCAAAATGAAGCACTTTAATCACATTAATCACAAAAAATTAGAGCATAATTTTGTGATTTGAAATAAGAAGTAAGCTATGATAGTCCACTGTTCTTTAATGGGGTTTCAGATTTATGCACTGGATCTTGACAAGATCTAGCCTTCAGGAGCAATTCACCACTGGTGTATTTTATTTCCACAGATACTTATGAACATAATACAGCACCTGCAGCTGACCCAACTCCCTTCTCTTCTATATTCATTTATCTTTTGGTACATGGGCAGTTCTTTCAGATGAGCCATGGACCTAATAGAAGAACAAGGAATGAGATTTTTTTCCTAGAATGAGTCCCACCAAGTCCTTAGTCACTTAGAAGTGTCAGAGAGAAGGCACTCTGACAGGCAGCTCTGTCAATGTGAGCAGAGAGTTTTAGATCAAGCCCAGGAACATTACTGTCAAAAATTACAACCTCAGTGTTGACATAAATGTTGACAGCACCATTTTCACTGATAGTGGTATCAGAGCAGATTATGATTCACAAAGGACTGTCCAACAAGCAATGATTTAGATGAAAGACTCCAAAATAAGAAGAGATAGAGGAAAAGCAGAAGCAAAACATGAAGAAAGCATATTACAAAATTTTGTCAAGAAACATCACATTAAGGGAATGTATACCTACCCTTGCTTGTAATAAGGATCTATAAATTCATATAAAGAAAAACACAAAGGCAGAAATTCAGATGCTCCTTTGATTTTGGTCTACCTCCTATTTCAGCCTTGTTATACACAACGGTCTCTACAGTATTTTGATATAATGATGATGACATGTAATTATAGAACAAATGATGAACTTTTCCTGGGTACTAGCAAAAGGTTTCAGAAATCAAACTTATGTAGGAAAGCAAAATGACATTTTGGGAAAGGGAAGTAAATAGAGATGGAGGCCTGACACATTTTCTTTTTCTACAAATAGAAATATTGTTAATTTACCAGATCTCATTTCAACTTTCCCCAGTGACTCTGATTATCCTCAGTAACTAAATTCTCTGAAATTGTGACATTCAAAGATATTATGCTAAGTAGCATTGTATAATGTTTTCAGAACTACCTTTATGTATTATTTTGAAACCATTTCAAATTTAAATATTTCCTACTAGTTTTTTCCTTCACAGCTGAGAAGAAGTTTGTGCAGGCAGGTGGTGAGGTATATAGTGAAATATATGAATTAAGGTGAATTGAATTATCTTTGGAAACTAAGATCTACTTGTAAATCATTCAAGTCCCTTGTGCAAATACGTTTCCCATTCTATTTCATTTCGATTAAATATTTCCATATAAAACAAATTATTTGAGGCATTATTGAATGATTCATAAATTATATCTCTACGCCCTTTGGGTAAATTGTCAAAATGCAAAATCTACTTAAGTGAATATAAATCAAAATAATTTGTCTATAATGTGTTTAAATCTCAAATCCTTTTGCCTTCTCTTCTTCTTCTAAATGTCATGGATACTACTGAGAATGACATTCTGGAGACCTTTGTGGTTTTGCTCCATAGGAATGCTTTTTGTTGCATTACAACAATCTATTTACTTATATTTATCATTCTTTGATCTTAAATTTTTCAATGGAGAGAATGTATTTTGGGCACTATTGTGTTCTTCAACATTTTAAGTATGATACCTGGAATATGAACAAATACTCAATACATATTTTGGTAATTAATATATACATTGATCAATAAGTAACATTACTTCCTTAAAGCTTTTTGAAAGAGAAAGATTGTTCATAGAACAACCTAAAGTAAATAAATAAAGTAAAATAAAATAAATAAAATAAGGGATGTAAATATGGACAGCTGACAAAGTTCTGAAGTAAGCATACTTTACAAAAAAGAAAATATTCTGACCTATAACTGTCACAAAATAGAACATCAATTGAATACAAATATTATATACATGTTCCATGGAAAGACTGTGGAACCTAGCTTTATATTCAATGATAAATTGGAAATATTATTCAAGTGTGAAAACTTTCTTTTAGCTTCTCTCTCAAACTTTGGCTTAGTAAATATTTACCCTCCAATTAAAATGAGCAGGTTTATTGACCTCCTTCTACAAATGGATGCCAGTTCTGACTAGCGCAGTGTGTTTTAGTGATTATAATCCAGTTAAGAAACAGTTCTCAATTTCTTCCTGAAATTTATCTACTTGGAAGGTGTATTATTCTTTCAAAAATCAATTTAATTATGTTATGAATACCACACCATTTATCACATATAGTTTCTTCTACAAAACTATTTCTTAAAAATAAAATGTAACTATTAGAAAAATATATATGTTTCAGGAAAATACAATGAAATAAATTAAAGGCACAAAAATTCTCTTGCTCAAGTTAATAGCTGGCAACACATTGCCACATGTTGAATCTTTTCCCTATTTGTAAAATAAAGTATATTTTATAAAAGCTCCAATAGCCTATATAAAAGAAAAATTACTTATGATTACTTATCCTATTAACTAACAATCCTAAATTGATACTATCTTAGAATTTTAACCAAAACCTCATATTTGGCCCTACTGAGCATGTTCAAGATAGTTATCTTCTAACAATGTGATTGTGTGAATTCACTTGGAGAAAATCACGGGAAGAGAGAGTAGAGTGGGAAAGGTAAGGAATTCAGAATGGAGACCTGGGTTAACAGAACATTCAACACAGAATTCAGAACTGTGCAGTGAAGGTGGGGATGGTAGTGAATACCTGTAATCTTAGCTACTTAGAAGGTTGAGGCAGGAGGATAGCAAATTTGAAGCCAAAATGTGAAACTTAGCAAGATCCTGTCTCAAAATGTAAAAAATGTGCTGGGGATATTAACTCAGTAGTAGAGTACATCCCTAGCATACACATGGGACTGGGTTCCATGCCTTGTTGCTGTTGTTAGATGCCACTGAGTCGGCCCAGACTCATATGACCCTCCCTACAAAAGATAATATACTCTGCAACACTGTGGCATGCCCAGCACTATGTCAGTCTTTCTTTTCTATTTATAGAGTTTTCAATGGCAGGTTGTTTTGAGAGTTGACTGGCATGTACTTCTCCCTAGTCTGCAGCACCTGGTATTCCCAGGAAGCCTCTCATCCAATGCCTAA
>VMDO01038583.1:0-13365 GCA_007922755.1 Pedetes capensis
ATATTCAATAGACGTCTCCAGCACCACAATTCAAAAGCATCAATTCTTTTTCTGTCTCTCTTGTTCAATGTCCAGCTTTCACAACCATATGATGCCACTGAAAATACCATGGCATGAGTCAGACGTGCCTTCGTCTTCAATGTGACATCTTTGCTTTTCAATACTCTAAAGAGATCTTTTGCCACAGCTTTTCCTAGAGAAATGTGTCTTTTGATTTCTTGACTGCTGTTTCCACGGGTGTTGATTATAGAGCCAAACAAAGCAAAATCTTGGACAACCTCAATCTTTTCTCCATTTATTGTGAAGTTGCATGCTGACCCAGTCGTAAGGATTTTTGTTTAGTTGATGTTTAGTCGGAACCCATATTGAAGGCTATGATCTTTGATCTTCATTAGTAAATGTTTTAAATCCTCTTCACTTTCAGCAAGCAGAGTTGTGTCATCTGCATAATGCAGGTTGTTAGTGAGTCTTCCTCCAATCCTGATGCTGTGTTCTTCCTTATAAAGTCCAGCTTCTCAGATTATTTGCTCAGCATATAAATTGAAGCAATATGGAGAAAGGATACATCTCTGATGTACACCTTTCTCAACTTTAAACCAGGCACTGTTTCCTTTTATATATATATATATATATATATATATATATATATATATATATATATATATATATTCCTCCTGGTTCACATACAGATTCTTCATGAGTACAGTTAGGTGCTCTGTTATTCTCAGTTTTCAAAGTGTTATCCATACTTTGTTATGATCCACATAGTCAAATGCCTTTGCATAGTCAATAAAACATAGATAGACATCTTTCTGATATTCTCTTCTTTTGTCTAATATTCACCTGACATCAGCAATGATGTCCCTGGTTCCCCTCCCTCTTCTGAAATCAGCTTGATTTTCAGGCAACTCTCAGTCTACATACTGTTGCAGTCACTTTTGAGTGATCTTGAGGAAAATTTTGCTTGTGTGTGTGTGGTATTAATGATACTGTCTGATAGTTTCCACATTCAGTTGGGTCCCCTTTTTTGGGAATGGGCACAAATATGGATCTCTTCCAGTCAGTTGGCCAGGTAGCAGTTTTCCAAATCTATTGGCGTAAACATGTTAACACCTCCAGTGCTGCATCTGTTTGTTGAAACATCTCTATCGGTATCCCATCAATTCCTGGAGCATTGTGTTTCACCAGTTTTTTCAAGGTGGCTTCCACTTCATCCTTCAACACCATTGATTCCTCTTCATATGCAACCTCTTGGAATGGTGGGTCATCTAGCAATTCTTTCTTGTATAATGACTCTGTGTATTCTTCCCATCTTCTTTTGATGTTTCCTGCATCATTTACTATTTTCCCTGTAGAGTCTTTCACTATTGCCACTCGAGGCTTGAATTTTTTCTTCACTTCCTTAAGCTTGAGAAACACAGAGCATGTTCTTCCCCTTTTGTTTTCTGCTTCCAGTTCTTTGCACATGTCATTATAATATTTGTTTTTGCCTTCCCAAGCTTCCTTTTGAAATCTTCTGTTTCAGTTCTTAACTTTAACATGTCCTCCTTTTACTTTAGGTGCTCAACGTTCAAGGTCAAGTTCCAGATTCTCTTTTGACATGCAATTTGGTCTTCTCTTTTTTTCTTGTCTTTTTAATAACTTTTGCTTTCTTTGTGAAGGAAGGGCATGACTCTTAAATATAATGTGGTGGCCCAGGTGGGATGCTGAAAAAAAAAGACATTTTCAAAAAAAAAATTAATGAAATCTGCATAAACTCTGAACATTAATGGATAATGTGTTAATATTGGTTCACTAATTTTGATAAATGTTGCATACTAGTGGAAGATGTTTTAATATGAGAAAATGGGTACAGGGTATATTCAAACTCTCTGTACTCAATTTGAAATTTTGTAATCTAAATCTATTCTAGAATTAAAAGCTTATTTTAAAACAGAAGGTAATGAAAATGAGGAAAAGGGAAATAAAATGCGGGTGAATAGATGGGAAGAAAATAGAACAGAGAAAAACATATGTCCATTGACATCCCCAAATCAACATCATTTTGTACCACAAAAAGTGTGCTGGCAATAGCTAGGTTATGGAACTAGCCTATGTGCACATTAGTGGATGACTGGATGAAGAAAATGTGGTACATACGTACACAAGGGAGTTTTATTCAGCCTTACAAAGAACAAAATTATGTCATTTGTAGGAAAATGGATGGAACTGGAAATCATCAGGTTAAGTGAGAAAAGCCTTCTCACAAAGGTAAATATCACATATTTTCTCTCACATATGAAATTCAGGGGGAAAATGTCATGAAAGTGAAAGGGGGACTATTAGTATATGGAAGGGGAAAATGTTGTCGTTGTTGTTGTTGTTAGGTGCTGTTGAGTGGTGTCCCTCTCATAACAACCCTTATAAGGTTTTCCATGGCTGATCGCTTTGGGATTGACTTAGGAGTGGATTGCCACATCCTTCTCCCATTTTTGCAGTGCTGGGAATCAACTCAGGACCTCAGAGACTGCAGAGCAGTACTCTACAAGTGAACTAAATCCCAGCCCCAGGAAGGGGAAAATAGGGGGAAGGAAATGAGAAAAGGTAGTAAAGGAGGTGAATATGATCAGAGTATATTATATGGATGTATATGGATGAAAATGTCAAAATGAAACCCGTTATCTGTACAATTAATATACACTAATTTTAAAAATTGAAAAATAAAGTGTACTGAGTTAGTCATTTATTTTTTAAAAATCATTCTAAAATTTGCACTTAAATGAGTTTGGCCTGCAGCCATAGCCCTGTGGCATCTGATCCAGTCAGATCTTGGAAGCTAAGTCGGGTGGGGCCTGGTTAGTACTTGGATGGAAGACCACCTGGGAACAACAGGTGCTGTAGGCTTGGGAGAAGGACCCGGCAACCCACTCCCCAAAATCAATCCACCATTGAAAACACTATGAACAGCAAAAAAGCACTGACAATAGTGTTTCCCTGGTTGTGTGTAGGGTTGCTGTGAGTCAGATAGCAACTCAATGGCACCTAACAACAACAAATGAGTTTAGGTTCCAAAAACCACAGTGGTGTTTTCTTAGACAAACTCTTAAACATGCATTAACTTATGGTAACCTATTTTCTTCTCCTCTTCTGCCTCCTCCCCCTTCTTCCCTTCCTCTTCCTCCTCCCCTTTCTTCTTCTTTTAGTTTCATCTATGTCTCTATCATATCTAAATTTTTTGAAGTCTTGAAAGGTCTAACAATATTGCTTTTCTCTTCTTTCAGTTTTTAATATTTCTTCTATTTTATATTGTTTATTTTAACAGTGTCTGAACATAATGATCTTTCTCCCATTCATTCTGCACTTAGGCTTCTTTGCTTTCACGTAGTGTCATGTCTCCAATCTTGAAGTAACCAACCATAGTTCTATAGTCCAAGTCTCTCTTAAGATTTGCTCCACACCATGCAATAGTATTCAACAATTAAATGATAAAAAACTTACTCATATATTTAACAACATGGGTGAATCTTAAAATATATTAATACATGGCAATCTAATCCATGATGACAGAAAGTGAAAGAGTGGTTAGCTCTGTGACTGGAGAATTGATTGGAATGAGGAATAAGGAAATATTTTGGAGTATTGGAAACATTTCATAATTTGTTTGATATAAAGCGTACTTTGATATACATAGATGCCAAACTTAGTTAAGTGAATATTTTATATCCACACAATTTATGTCATGTAAAGAATACCTCAGAATGTGTAGGAAGGAGAACTCTAAGGTAAAAAGCTAATGAAAGCTACTCTAAATTAATCTTTAAGTAATTTTTGAAATGACCGTCAACATTTTCAAATCGGAAATCTGTGTTTCTAACATTTCATTAAAAATGAGAAGATCTGGAAACATCAAACCCACATTCACACATATGCCTAGAAGCTGGACTTAGGACTAAATAAATACTTACCTGCTCAATTGGACATAGACCACCACTCTTCAGTATGCCTTGCACTCAAACGGCTTCATCATTTATGTTGTTTCTGCAAGCACGTAGGTATTTGAATTCATATCATATTTCTTTCATGCATTTTAGGCTTCTTGTTGTAATTTGGTCCTTTGGTTCACATTCTAGTCCTTGCTCCTGATGTGACTACTGTTCTTTTATTTTCATTCTATGTAGATGGTAACATGATAGATGATATACATATCAACAGCATATCCATGGAATCACTGACATAGTAGACTCCAAATTTTAGCTGGTATAATACACAGTGGACCTAAGCAGGTAGCGGTCACTACCATTCACCCAGAGACCCTGGAATTAAATACCTTTTATAAGGGCACAAAGATGTAATAAAATAATAATAAAGAATACCTTTACTTAGTAGAGAGAGACATTACCTTATGAATGAGCATTTCCTATTTTCTTCTGAGTTTAAACTTATAAATATATTAAATTTTAAAGTCTATTTCATTAAAGTCCCTGAGTGAATCTCATTCCATAGTGATCTTTTTTTCCAGAGGACTTGCAATTAAGCACAGAGCATATAAGTGATTTCTAATTGGATTTCTTTCCAGTTTAAATCTATTCCATTCTCAAGGCTGCTTGAACATTTTGTAGGTTACAAAAATATTTTTAAGGATTTCTTCATGGAAGTGTGACTAAAATAGGCTAGATCAAAATAAGCTTCACTTTCCATCAAAGATTAGGCAAGAATACTGTATTTCCATTCAGAATAAGAATTGTTTGGCTTAGATTCATCTGATGAGTGAGATATTAAAGTCATGTTTCTAGCTTAGCTAGAAAATTTCATTTGGGAAAATATATTGCTCTTATTTCTATTCAGTAGCACATCCAGTGAAAACAAAAATATTCCAATTAAGTAATCACCAACTTTCTCTAAAAAACACGTTGAGTTTCAGATGATATCAAGAGGACATGATAAGCAATCTGCAGAACATAGAAGACAGTATTTATCAGTATGTTTTTAAACCCATTGTCAGCAATATTTACCATGCATGGAAAAAGATGATGGATGAGAAGTAAAGAAATATCAACAATTGAAAAGTACCAAATACCTGTAGATTGCCATTTGAAAAGATATTTTCTTACCATTAGAAAGAAGTGAATCTTAAATAAGCATGCTATTTTTCTCCTTGTAAACCTTCCCAGTGATTCATTGCTCCACATTGCTAGCCAACAAGGTTCCAGTTTTATTGTGTATTGCAGCATCTACAGTACAGAATATAATAATTTGCATTAGTAAATTATAGAGAAAAACAAATTATATTAAACTTAAATTCTGCCTGTCACACTAGTTCTAAACAAGATGAGGTCTGTTTTGAAATACAAAATCTAATTTGGGCCATGTTTTGTAACCCAAAGGATAGTGAGTAGCTAAAAATGATAAAATTTTCTTAGACCACACTTGGGAGTTTCAGATAAATTTAAAGCTTGAGTTGTGTTGGGAAAATTAAGTAAAATGAGGAGGGAAAAGAGAGAATAAGGTGACATTACAATCAGTTATGCATTGGTGTTTACAAATGTTGACCTGAAAATAGAGCTTTTGAGAACAGAGTTAAATTATAACACGCCAGAGCCCTGAATGTCTTTGACCAATGAGGCACTTGACAAGTTCCAAAATGATGCTTCCAAAGCTTTTGTAGCCTTTTGCACTAAACTAGGTCAGTGGTGTTTGGAATTGAAGTATGTTTGTTGTTGTTGTTTTGTATTAAAGATCCTAATATAATCTTTGATTTCTCTCTTTATAAAGTAGTCAAGTGATAAATAAACTTAAGAATCTAAATGGGGATGGAGGGCTGAAAATATAGCTTAGTGGTAGAGTGTTTACATAGCATAATCTAGTCAAATATATTTTAAACTCTATCTCTGATGCAAGTAAGGCAGTGATATAGTTTGTTTGCTTTTGGTTTTTACTTTGTTTTGTTTTGTTTTTTGGTGCTGAGGGTGGAATTCATGACTTTGTGCATGCTAGGAAAGCATTTTACCAGTGACCTACATCTGTGGCCTTTGTGTCTGTGTGTGTGTGTGTGTGTGTGTGTGTGTGGGTGTGGGTGTGGGTGTGTGTGTGGGTGTGTGTGTGTGTGTTGCCAGGGATTGAAAAAGCCAGTGGTTTGGTCTACCCCATATTAGTTAGCCTTTTCAGTGCCCCGACAAAATAGCTGACAGAACAACTTAAGGGAAAGGATTTCTTTCGGCTCTGGGTTTCAGAGGTTTCAGTACGTGGTCCTTGGCTTCACTGATTCTGGGCCTATGGTAAGCAGAACATTATAGTCATAGTCAAGGGAGAGGGAGAGAGAGAGACACCAAGAGAGGAGAAAGAGCTCAGGACAAGATACAGTCCCGAAGGACATGCCCTCAGTGAACTATTTCCTGCAGCTAGGCCCCACCTCCTAAAGTTTCCACGACCTCCCAAAATAGTGCCACTAGGTGGGGATCAAATGTTCAACACAAGCCTGTTGGGGGCATTTTATATTCAAACTGTAAAACCCCATATTATGGGTATCTACTACACTTTGTGTTTTGTAGTAGTTATCTAATTCAATGTTTGCTATGCTGCTATGAACTAAGACTTTTTTCTATTATATTCTCATTTTATAAATAAGGAAATACAGATTTTTAATTTTCTCACAGTCACTATGCTAGCAAGTGGACAATTCAGGACTTAAATTTTGATCTTACTTCAACTATTTTAAAACATGTTATAAATACACGGCTGGGATACTATTCAAACATTTTTAACGATAAAATAAATTACATTAGATTGAGAAAGAGTAGAAAATATCAGATAACAGTACAGGTAGCAAAAGAACATGAAAGCTTTCTTGTAGATGTGTGTGCATGTTCATACCATGTACATATTGGGCTATAACAAAAATGCTTTTCTTTTCAGAATATTGAGGGGTTGAACACAGGGTCTCAAGCATGTTAGACAAGTGTTCTGTCACTGAGTTGTACTTCCAGCCTCTTTTTATCATTTTTCTTGAGACATGGTCTAGCTAAGTAACACA
The DNA here is from genome assembly GCA_007922755.1 of Pedetes capensis. Taxonomy (NCBI): domain Eukaryota; kingdom Metazoa; phylum Chordata; class Mammalia; order Rodentia; family Pedetidae; genus Pedetes; species Pedetes capensis. The sequence continues at coordinate 7,010 of VMDO01038583.1, forward strand.
GGCTGCTTCTGGCCTCAAACCTGTGATCCTCCTGCCTCAGCCTCCCATGTTGCTGGGAATACAGTCATGTCCCATGGTGCCCAGCTATAAGAATGCATTTCTTATCTTAGCACAGTTTTAAAATTTTTTGAAAATTATTGCAGTCTACACTTTCACATTTGAATGATCAGTGACAATTATGAAGTGGACGAAAAAGGAAAACCCTAAAATGAAATACTGTGACTGACAGATTTGATTGGTAACTTCTTAAAATTTTAAGGCTGTGTGGGCTACTTTTTTCTTCTGTTTTGTTTTCTCCTTCACTAGATAAAAGAAGATATGTCCTAAATGCTTCTCTGGCTTTTGTAATTCAGAACTTGACCAACAACTGTGTAGACCTTAAGTATATACAATATATCATTTAATTCCAAACCAACTGTGAGTTAGAGCTTGTAGAAATATTAGAGACAAGAATTTAAATACCTGAATTTAAATATCTCTCTTAATGTCACCCATCTACTACAAGGCAAACATTATAATCATGTATGGACCCTGTGAAGTATTTCCCCTTCTCCTCACACTATCTTTAGATGGCACATGGCAGGTATTCCTTGTTTACACAGCTTTTAGGTCAAGAACAGAAAAAATGATGCCTAAGAAGTGTGAAACCTGCAGTCCTAATACTGTGGCATCTGATCCTGTTGGATCTCGGAAGGTAAGTAGGGTTGGGCCTGGTTAGTACTTGGATGTGCCTAACTACAACAACAAGAAATGGAAGTCCTGACAGGTGGCTCTCTCTCTCTCTCTCTCTCTCTCTCTCTCTCTCTCTCTCTCTCTCTCCCTCCCTCCCTCTCTTTCTCCTCTCTCTCCTTCCACTCCTATCTCCTCCTTTCTTTCCGATCCTGGTTCTCTCTCCAGCAACCATGTGCACTTCTCTCCCTTCTCTTGGGCACACTATCTTCTCTGTCTACCCAAGGCACCTTACCTTCTAAAGCCTGCTTGACTCTTCTGTTCTCTCTGACTTCTTACCTTCCCCTAGTGAATAGAGACGATATCCTTATGCTGGTTCACCCAAGGAAGCACAAGTTTTTCTGATTTTCTTTCCAAGTTTACCTAAGCTTCTCCAGGTGCCTCAGTTTTTCCTTACTTTATCTGTACTGTCTACTGTAACTTCTGTGTCATGTATTAATTATTTTGTATGCCAAATACAAGGACCAGAGTTTTGCTGGCAGATTCCTGGACCTGGGCTCTGGACGTGCCTATTTATGCTCCCTGCATCTCCCCAATAACAATTGTTGTTGTTAGATGCCTTAGAGTAAGTCTGACTCATAATGACCCTATAAATTTATTCATAGGGTTTTCAATGGCTGAGTTTTGGGGGGTTGCTTCAGGAGTGGGCTGCGAGGTCTTTCTTCCATTTTTATGGTGCTGGAGTTTGAACCCAGGGCTTCAGAGAGCATAGAGCGGCACTCTACCAATTGAGCTAAATCCCAGCCCAATAGCAATTATAGCAAAGTATATGTCATTGATGCAGCAAGCTATGTATCTGGAGTCATTTCAGAGCTCTGAAACATCCAACAACACCTGGTTCTTAGCGCAGGATGCCACAAGTTCACACTGCCCACCCTATATTCATGGTTGAGATCATTCTCTGTCTCTTACTGCAGTGGGGATCAGTGGACCCAATGCATATTGTAATAATCCTAAAATGAAATCTTCCTTGCTATGCAGTAACAGGTATCATTGAGTAAGTCTTTTTCCTTTACAGAAAGAATATGACAGCCAAAACATGATAGCATAGGCTATCATGTAATTTTCAAATTATTTTTAATATGAAACTAGGACAGATTAAAAAATAATTATATACTATTCCTAGTAAGATGCTTTACAAATTAATGATTTATAAAATGCTTTCATTAGTATTATCATTGTGAACATCACACCAAAACAACCCCAAGGGTAAGTTTGATATTTTCAGCATCATTTTATGAATGAGACCAGAGGTAGGAAGGATGGAAGAAACAGAGATGGCTTAAATAAAAGGAAATGAAATTCTCCCTTCAGGAAAAAAAAATAAGTGTGAGTCCTTAGAGCATCACTAGTGTAGATAAGTTCCTATGGTGTTTTACATTAGTATTAAATATTGTTCCCTCTTGGTTTGATAACCATCAACAAATAAATCAACACTATTATTCATTTCCTTTGTGATGCTGAGAATCAAACACAGAGCCTCACATGTTAGCCAAGAGATCTACCACTGAGCTACACCCAAGCCTTCATGCAACCTAAAGAGTAACATAAGTAACAGAATTCTGCAGTCACAAATACAATTTGTCAGAAGGTGAAGAATCCTTTGATGCTCCTGATCTTAGTGGGAACAGGAAAAGGGGAATGAAATTGGGTCTATTTTAAATAAGATATTAACTGAGAGCAAGGAAACTTAATTTAACAGAAATATGATAATGAGGACCTCTAATAGCATATTGCTTTTTATAAATATTACTTTCTCTGAGCTGTATAAAACATTATTTATAATTGGAATAATAATTTGATTTGAATGTTCAAATAATTGACTTATTTGTATGAACATATAAGAAAATTGTGTTGTAACTGGCTATTTACTAATCTAGTCAATTCACTCAAACTCAGTGGAGGTCATCCAAGAGAGACTGGATAAGACATCTCTAGAGACATTTTGATCCATAGATTAGCACTAAATATCTTATAGCCACATATTTAAAAAGAACCCACATGTATACTTATACATAATATATCTGTTCAACTGGCTCAAATATAATTAGATATTTCAGCAAGAAATAAATGTGGAAAATACTAGATCCATCATGATTAGGAGAATGTGAGAAACAAATGAAATACTGTATTTAGCCATAGCTCACAAATTCTCAAATATTTTTGAGATGGCTTTTCTGAGAGTACAAATATAGCATTTAGGTACAACCAGCTTCACTTCTATTTCTTGGAGCTAGTAACCGGGAGATGGAATGCTACAGGGTTATTGTTGGCAAAAATCCAAGTGTTTCAAATGTCAGTGCTCACTGGCAGCACACACATTTTGTGAGCGTAAAAGATTGGGAAATTATGTCTCTAGGTTAAACATAAAGTTATGTCACAGAATTATTTATCTATCACCAAGCATCTGAAAATGCAAGTACAATATAAGGGAGGTCAACTAGATTTAGAGTCAGAAGATTACATTGAAATAAAAAGCCAAAATTTATTAGTTGAGTGAAAATTACTTAGTGTTCAGTTCCTTCTACTGAAAATTATAGACAATAATTCCTTTATACAGGATATTGTGATAGTAAGTTGAGGTTGAATCATATAAAATTGCTGATATTTGATCATTTTATCTCCAAAAATGTTCATTTCATTTGGATGAACCTAATAGAGATAGCTACCTATGTATGAAAGCCTTCCTTGTTATGGACACTTTGCTACATTTTACATTTTGTGGTAGATTATGATGAGGACTTCAATTGTTTACCTCTTTGTTTTTCTGTGCCATTTCCAATATCCATTTTTAGTGCTCTCCCATCATGGGTGGGCTACTTTGCCTGGTCCCTTGAGTCTGGGCTCAACAACTTGATTTACTTTACCCAGTGGGATACTAGCATGTGTGAGCAAGCAGAGACTTGAAGTGAACTTGTGCAATCAGACTTGCTCTCTTTTGCCAGGAGACTATGCCCAGGATAGTCTGCTGGAGAATAAGACAATGTAGAATGGGATCAAGGATACAAAATCAATCCAGGATAGGCCATTTTCAATTAAGGGACATTCAGCTAACTCCCAGACTTTTTCATGAGACCAAGCATAATTGGCATAGCCAACTTCTACCCAGCCCCCAGCTATAAATTTATAGTTGTAGACCATTGAGAATTTATTTCAGTACACATACTATAGTGGCAATAACTAGCAGATACAAATGATTATCTCATTTCTTTCACACAATGAAGCTGTAGGCCCTATTACAATCTCCACTGGACAAAAGAAGACACTGATACCAGGAGAAAAGTTCAGTAAATCGCCTTGGGTCATATTACCCAACAGAAAATGACAGAGGCAATAGTCGAAATTAGGGAGCCTAGCTTACTACCTGGGCTGGGATTTAGCTCAGGTGGTAAAGCGCTGCTCTGCAGTCTCTGAGGTCCCGAGTTCAATTCCCAGCATTGCAAAAATGGGAGAAGGGCCTGGCAATCCACTCCCAAGGCAATCCTGAAACAGCCATTGAAAACCTTATGAGGGTCACTATGAGTCAGATACCGACTTGACAGCACCTAACAACAACAAGCTTACTACCCAGCACACTGAATGACTTTGTTCTTGTAAAGACGAAATGAGATTATTTTTTAAAAGTGCTTTGTCAATATTAAAGCACACTAAAAATATAAGGCATTATTATGAGGTTGCAACTCCCTTTCAAAGATGCTGTAAAATTCCAGCTAAATTTTTCTTGTCTCATAAAAAAAGAAACCCTAAGCAAGCACTAGATGATTTAAAATGCACTGTTCTTTGATATGTCAGTTACATGGGAAAGCCTGATAAATGGTGAAATTTAACATGCCACCTTACTTCCAAATCAGTGATAGACTGCTGCTATTTGCTAGGCAACTACCAAGTAAACAGAAAAATAAAGCCACAGTTTTCTTGGCAAGTGTCATTAAAAATAGATTAAGTTTACAGTAAATGTAATCTGTAATATAGATCATACAGACAAAAATCTGAAGGGGAAATGAAGGCATTAATAAGATATTCCTTAATTTTATGAAGCGTTGCACACACATCAGTCCACTGAACCAAAATAACTTCAGGGAATCGCAATGAAACAGGACATTTATTCCTCAGCTTCAGGAGGCATGCATATACAAGTGGTGCAAAAGAGGAAGCTGATTATGCCTTGAAATCGAAACAAACATAAAAAAGAAAAGTCTGGAGATGCTAATAGGCATTAAGTTTATGAGGTTTGACTTTATTTACATGGAATACTCTCTATGGGCATGAATTTATACACTGCCATTTGATTTTTCATTTTTGCCATGTATTGAAACTTCTCAAGGTTATTATTGTCTTGAAAATATTAACAATAGATGCCTTCCCTGGGTGAAATGAGTAATGAGGAGCATGACTCTATTAAAGTGCAGGAGCTAAATGAGCAGGGCATGACCAGCAGAGGGACTTCTCGATCTGGAAGGTTTGAGGACAATATATTTTTATATAAAACACATAAATCATGCTTTAAAAAGAGGAGAAAGAAAAAATGGACTCAAAAAAAGAAAAGAGAAGAAACCACAAAAGAGAACCCCAAAGAAATGGTTTAGGCAGAATAGGAAAAGCAGGTTCTACTTTGGAGAGTTTAACCTAAATAATTAGTACAAAATTCATTGCTTCATAAATGTTTCCAAAAAAATTCAGCTACCCCAGTGCTGAGATTACAGGCATGCACCACCACAAATGGTTTCTTTTGTTTCTTTTAACAACTTAATAATTGACTCAATTTTTGCTCTCTTCCTGGAAATATAAATGATTTAGATGGAAAGAGAGAACATGCAAATAAGCTTTGTTTTGGAGTGTCTTTATGTTCTCTAATATCCGGCTTTGAACACAAACTAATCATTCATTTATTCATTTATTAATTAACTAACATTTACTGAGTGAAATAGAAATACCACTTTGGTATCCGATCCCATCAGATCTCGGAAGCTAAGCACAATAGGGCCTGGTTAGTATTTGGATGGGAGACCGCCTGGGAACACCAGGTGCTGTAGGCTTGGGAGAAGGACCCAGCAACCCACTCCCAAAAAACAATCAGCCATTGAAAACCCTATGAATAGCATAGAGTCACTAACAATAGTGTTTTGCCTGCTGTATGTAGGATCACTGTGAGTTGGACATGACTCAATGGCACCTAACAACAACAACAACTGAGTGAACTGATCATTCCTTCTGGGGATTGACATACACAAGCTCTACTTAGATAAAATTGAGCCTTCTAAATTAGATTCAGATAACACGCTTTTTTCTGATTAGGACAACTTCTTTTTAAGGTATATTAATTATATAAAGTAATGGGCTTCATTCAGCCATTTTCATACATGCATATATGGTACTTTAAATGTGTTCATCCCTATTGCCCTTTCTTTTTTTTTTAACTTATGTTCTACCTCTTTATTTTTTCTTACTTTCTTTGTTCATAATGTATTTCTTTTTTTATTAGAAATTTTTAATGTACAACATAATGTGATTCATTTTGACATGCTTTTCATTGTGACAATTTTCAAATATGCAATTTGATAAACATTATTCATATAGGTTACCCCTTACCCTCCCCTATGTTTCCCCCCTCCCCCCTTCCCATCTAA
>VMDO01038584.1:0-13365 GCA_007922755.1 Pedetes capensis
TCACTGAGCTGCACTCCACCCCCCTTTTTTTATTTTCTATCTTGTAGGAATGCAGCTTAGAGAGGCAGCACGCTTCAAGGTCTATCTGGCCTGATTGGAGGTCTGGGACTCATTCCCTGGGCAGTAACCTCTGCCCTACATCTGGGACCTTTTGGGCATCGAGTGAGCCAAGATGGCTTTGGCATCCTATTGCCTCCTCAAACCCCTCAACACCTGGTTGGTCATCTCTCAATTGTTGTATGACCCCTGATTGGGCAGTTAAGGGACAATATCAGATTGGTTCCCATTACGATGCCACAATTTGCATCTCCCTCCTGATCCAATCACCCCTTAGTACATGGCAGCCTCTAATTGGTCCCTAAATGGTATATAGGCACACTGCACAGGGCAAGCAGCAGCTGCTGCAGTCCGACCATCAACCCAGACAAGGAAGCACAATAAAGAGCTGCTAAAGAACACCTGAGCTGTGAGTGTTGTCACTGGGAATAAGAAGCAAGGACCCGCCATGAGTGTAAATCTCTGAGCCTGCCTTTCTTAAGGTTTCTCAGGGTAGCTGTGGGCATAAGCCTTCTTCCTGGGCTGCACAGCTCTTCAGCAGTGCTCACCACACAGTGGGTCTTCAGACGAAGCGTTCAACTCACAGATGGAGTGGTTTTCAGCAGCAAGCCCAGCCCCACACTACCTTGAGACAGGGTCTCACTAATTTACACAGGCTGACTCTGGTCTTGAACATGAAATCCTCCTGCCTCTGCCTCCCAATTTGCTGGGGTTACAGGCATGCACCACCATGCCCAACTTTTCTTAGAAGATGTATAAATCAAGGAGAAGTGCTCTGCATCTGAGAGGAGTTCGCTTTTGGCCCTGACAACATCTTTTTTTCCATCCAGTGACAACAAAAATGGGATCTTTACTGAGAACATGTGTCTGGACATGCATGTTTGTGTTGGCTTTCAGTGCTTTAATTTCACAATTGTGGGGGCTAACAATTTTAGTGACATACTCAGAGCTGGGCACTGGGGCACACTTGGTGGTGTTGAGGCTCTTCCTCTGGACAGAGCTACCTGCTCCCAATTCAGGGAGGCAGCTTCTGCCCTGCTGCCACCACCACCTGGGCTGTAGACATGGGACAGTCTCACCTCCATCATTCTCTGAGCATGCTCTCCTCATAGAGAATCCCTGATGCCATTTGTTTTTTTTAAACTTTTAAGAAATTTTTTAAATTGACAAAATCGTATGTTTATTATGTATAATATGTTCTTTTGAAATCTATATACATTATGGAATGACTAAATTGAGGTAACATGCATTATTTTGCATATTTGTTTTTGAGGTTATAATGCTTAAAATCTATTCTGCTACCAATTTTCAAGAATATAATACATTATTATTTGAAGTCATTGTGTTACACAATAGATCTCTTGAACTTATTCCTTCTTATTGTAAATTTGTATCCTCTGACTCCCTCTCCCCTAACCCTGATAACCACAATCCTACTCTACTTCTATGTGTTTAAGTTTTAATGTTCCATGTATAAGTGAGATCATGTAGATTTCCTTTTCTTTTCTTGTGCCTGGCATATTTCATTTACCATGAACTTATCCAAGTTTATCTGTGTTGTTACAAAAGATAGGACTTTCTTCTTTTTAAAGGTTGTGTATTGTGTATGTTATTGCTGTTTGGAGTGCCGTTGAGTTAGGTCAAACTCATAGTGACCCTATGTACAACAGAATGAAAGAGGAACTATATCTGATGGTGCTTCTCTGCTATCCATATGGTTTTCAATGGCTGATTGTTTGGGGAGTGGGCTGCTGGGTCCTTCTCACATTTTTTGTGGTGCTGAGGGTTGAACTCAGAGCCTCAGAGCACATGGAGAAAACACTCTACAAACTGAGCTAAACCCCAGCCCCTCCATTGTGTCAATACACAACATTTTCTTCATCAATTCATCTATTCATGGATATTCAAGTTTATTCCATACTTTGGTTTTCATGAATAATGATACAGTGAACATGTGAGTGCAAATATCTGTTTAATATAGTCATCTCATTTCACTTTATTTCATATACCCACTACTTGTATCTCTGCATCATGGTAGTTCTATTTTTAACTCTTGAGGAACTTTTTTCCAAAACTACTGTACTAATTTATATCCCCATCAACAGTGCCCACGGGTTCCTTTTTCTCCACATCTTTGCCAACACTTGGTATCTTTTACTTTTTTCTTTTATTAATATATATTCATTGTTCAAAGTAAGGGGATCTCAAGTTCAAGGTCAGAGCCAGCCTATACAACTTAAGGACACCCTGCCTCAAAATAAAAATAAGACATAACCTGAGTGTACAGCTCAATGTTGGAGCACCTGCCTAGTGCAAAGCCCGGAGTTCAATCTCCCATACAGGAAAAAGTAAGACAAAGTACAGGATCAGCTTCTTTCTGTGTCCTCTAATATTGGAGGTGGATAGGTGGAGGTGGTGGTCAGTTGAAGTTGTAGTCTCTTGTCTTTTATACCAGTTATATAGGTGCTGGACCAATCAAGGGTAGATGTCTGGCAGGGCTACAATTCACCCTTCACTACGTGAATCTCACTTCTTTAGTACCTGCCACATCTGCTGGTCACACTTAACTTTGGTGCATGTGGCCCAGGCAGGTTCTCACATTTTCCTAAGACTCTTCAGTCTGAACCCATGAGAAAGTTAATGTTGAAGCAGAAGGGTGTGTTGGGGCATGGGGGAAGCAAGCAGGGCACTGAGATCTGTACTGAATAACCTGTCTCAGTGCTTTCATAACCTTCCCAACATTGAATACTCAGAGGGCAGAGCAGTCATCTGTAGTGTATATGCACCATAATTTTTTATCCATTCTTCTGTTGATGGCACCTTGGTTGGTTCCATATCCTTACTACTGGGAAAAGTGCTACATTGAATATGGAGATGCAGGTGTCTCTATGGTGTGATGATTTGACTCCCTTTGGGTATATTCCCAGGAATGGTATAGCTGGGTCATATAGCAGTTCTATTTTTAGTTTTCTGAGGTATCTTCATATTGATTTCCAAAGTGGTTGAACAAATTTGTAGTCTCACCAAGAGTATACATTGTTAGTGTTTTTAGGTGCTGTCAAGTCAGATCTGACTCATAGCAACTTTATGTAAAGCACAACAAAACATTCCTTGATTCAGTGCCAGGCACAGGATCATATTTGTGTTTAAGCCCATTGCTGAAGACACTGTGTCAGTCCATCTAGTGAAGGGTTTTCCTTTTTTCCTTGATATGCCACTCTCTGAAACATGATGTCCTTCTCCAGGGATTGGTCCCTCCTGACTACATGTCCAAAATACATAAGACGCAGTCTAGTCATCCTTGCTTCCAAGGAGCACTCTGGTTGCACTTCTTCTAGGACACTGTTCATTCTTTTGCCAGTCCATGGTATATTCAATAATCATCTCCAGCACCATAATTCAAAAGCATCAATTCTTCTCCTGTCTCCCTTGCTCAATGTCCAGCTTTCACAAATAGATGATGTGACCGAAAATAGCATGCCATGAGTCAGATACATCTTCTTCTTCAATGTGACATTTTTACTTTTCAATGCTTTAAAGAGATCTTTGCCACAGATTTTCCCAAAGCAATGAATCTTTTGATTTTTTGACTGCTGCTTCCATGGATGTTGATTGTAGAAACAAGGAAAGGAAAATCGTGGACAACCTCAATATTTTCTCCATTTATTGTGAAGTTGAATACTGACCCAGTTGTAAGGATTTTTGTTTTGTTGATGTTGAGTCACAATCCACACTAAAGGCTATGTTATTTGATTTTCATCAGTAAATGTTTCAAATTCTCTTCACTTTCAGCAAACAGAGTTGTGTCATCTGCCTGACACAGGTTGTTAATGAGTCTTCCTCCAATCCTGATGCCACAGTTCTATTTTTAACTTTTGAGGAACTTTTTTCCAAAACTATTGTACTAATTTATATCCCCATCAACAGTGCCCAAGGGTTCCTTTTTCTCCACATCTTTGCCAACACTTGATATCTTTTACTTTTTTCTTTTATTAATATATATTCATTGTTCAAAGTAAGGGGATCTCAAGTTCAAGGTCAGAGCCAGCCTATACAACTTAGGTTAGCCTAGGTTATCAGATTATTTGCTCAACATAGAAACTGAAGAGATATGGTGAAATTATACAGCTCTGATGCATGCCTTTCTCAACTTTGAATCAGGCAGTGTTTCCTTGTTCTGTTCAAATGACAGCCTCCTGGTCCATGTACAGATTCCTCCTGAGTACAATTAGGAGCACGGCTATTCCCATTCTTCACAGTATTATCCATAGTTTGTTATGATCCACACAGTGAAATGCCTTTGCACAGTTGACAAAACATAGGCATCTTTCTGATATTCTCTGCTTTAAGCTAAGATCCATCCGACATCAGCAATGATGTCCCTGGTTCCCTGCCCTCTTATGAATCTGGCTTGGTTTTCCAGCAGTTCCCTGTCTATATACTGCTGCACTCATTTTGAATGATCTTTACTGAAATTTTGTCTGTGTGTGATATTGATATCATTTGATAGTTTCCACATTCAGTTGGATCCCCTTTCATGGGAATAGGCGCAAATACAGATCTCTTCCAGGCAGTTGGCCAGGTAGCTGTTTTCCACATCTCTTGGCATAAACATGTTAGCACCTCCAGTGCTGCATCTGTTTGTTGAAACATCTCTATTGGTAGTCCATAATTTCCTGGAGCCTTGTATTTTACCAGTTCCTTCCAGGAGGCTTCCACTTCGTTCTTCAATACCATTGGTTCTTCATCATATGTGACCTCTTGAAATGGTTGCTCATCCACCAATTCTTTTTTGTATAATGACTCTGTGTATTCCTCTTACCTTTTTAAATGTTTCCTGCATCACTTAATATTTTCCAGGAGAATTTTTCACAATTGCCACTTGAGGCTTGAATTTTTTCTCCCAATTCTTAGGCTTGAGAAAAACAGAGCATGTTAATCCCTGTTGGTTTTCTGTCTCCAGCTCTTTGCACATGTCATTATAATATTTGATTTTATCTTCTCAAGCTGCCTTTTCAAGTCTTCTGTTTAGTTCCTTAACTTCATCATGTCTTCCTTATACTTTAGGTGCTTGATGTTCAAGGGCAAGTTTCAGAGTCTCTTTTGACATGTAATTTAGTCTTTTTTCCCTGTCTTCTTAATAACCTTTTGCTTTCCTTGTGAATGATATTTTTGATGTTATGCCACAACTCGTCTGATCTTCTATCATTTGTGTCTAATGCATTAAACCTGTTCTTGAGGTGGTCTCTGAACTCAGGTTGGATATATTCAAGGTCATACTTTGCCTCTCGTACACTTGTTCTAATTTTCTTCAGTTTCAGTTTGAACTTGCATATGATCAGTTGATGGTCTGATCCACAACCAGAAACTGCTCTCATTCTGACATTTGATATGGAGCTTTTCCATTGTCTCTTTCCACAAATATAGTCAATTTGACTGCTGTATGTTCCATCTGGTGATGACCATGTGTATTGTTGTCATTTATGTTAGTGAAAAAATGTATTTGCTATGTAAATGTAATTTGACAAATTTCTGTCATGCAATCTCCATCACAGTTTCTGTCACCAAGGCCATATTTTCCAACTACTGAGACTTCTTCTTTGTTTCCAACTTTTGCATTCAAGTCACCAGTAATTATCAGTACATCCTGATTGCCTGCTTCATCTACTTCAGATTGCAAAAGCTGGTAGAAATCTTCCCTGTCTTCACTTGTGGCTTTAGTGTTGTCAGTTTGCCATACTGTGGGGCTTGCTTGTTGCTACAAGGCTGAAAGCTATGCCACTGGTATCTCAGCAGAGTCACCCATGATGAACAGGTTTCAGCTGAGCTTCCATGGTAAGATATTAAAGAGGAGGACCTGGTAACCCAGTCCTAAAACTAGCCATTGAAAACACTATGAATAGTAGAGAAACAGTGAAAGAAGTTTCCTTTTATTCCACATTCTCACCAGCATATATTATTATTTGTTTTGCTGATCTTGGCCATTCTTACTGCAGGTAGGTGGAATCTCAGAATTGTTTTGATTTGCATTTCCCTAATGGCTAGGCATATTGAGCATTTTTTCAAGTGCTTCTTAGCCTTATGAACTTCTTCATTTGAGAACTATTAACTTCATTTGAGAATCTGTTAAATTGCTATTGCCACTTGTGTATTGGATTATTTGCTGTCTTGGGATATGCTTTCTTGGGTTCTTTGTAACTCTACAAATTAATCGTCTATCAGGTGTGTAATATGCAAAGATTTTTTCCCATTCAGTGGGCTTTTCCTTAACTCTGTTGATTGTTTCCTTCATTGTACAGAAGCTTTTTAATTTTGTATAATCCCATTTGTTTATTCTTGGTGAAATTTCCGGAGAAACTGAAGTCATGTTAAGGAAATGTTTTCCTATGTCTATGTGTAGGAGTATGTTTTCTATCTTTTCTTCTAGTAGTTTTAAGTTTTCTGGTTTTATGCTGAGGTCTTTTATCCATTTCAAGTTTATTCTCAAGCAAATTGAGACATGAGTCTGCTTTCATTTTTCTTAAGGTAGAAATCCAATTTTCCCAGCACATTTCTTGAAGAGGCTATCTTTTCTCTAATTTGTGTGTTTAGCCCCTTTGTCAAAGGTCAGGTGGCTATAAATGTGTGGATTTATCTCAGTGCCTTCAATTCTGTTCCCTGGTCGTCAGGCCTATTTTTGTGCCAGTAACAAGCTGTTTGTGCTACTATGGCCTTGTAGAATAGTTTAAGGTCAGGGTTTATGATCCCACTTGCACTGGTTTTGCAGTTTAATATTCTTTCAGGTGTACGTGGTCTTTCATGTTTCCATATGAATTTTTGGATCATTTATTCTATTTCTGCAAAGTCTGTCACTGGAATTTTAATGAGGATTGCATTAAATCTGTAAACTGCTTTTGGTAGTATAACCACTTTTACAATATTGATATTCCCAATCCATGAGCAGGGGAGGTCCTTCCACCTTTTAGTATCCTCTACGATTTCTTTCTTTAATGTTCTGAAGTTTTCCTTTAGAGATCTCCAGGGTCTTTTGGTAGATTGATTCCTAAATATTTAAGTTTTTGGTGGGCTATGATGAAAGAAATTGTTGCCTTAATTTCCTTCTCTTCCTGCTCACAGTTTGCATAAAGGAAGACTACTGATTTTTGAGTGTTAATTTTGTATTCTGGCACTTTGATGAAGGAATTAATTAGGTCTAAAAGTTTTCTAGAGGAGTTTTTGGCATCCTTTAGGTAAAGGATCATGTCTCCATGAATAAGGGTAATTTGACATCTTCTTTGCCTATCTGTACCACTTTGATTTCTTTCTCTTGTCTGGTTGCTCTGGTTAGGACTTCAGTCACAATATTGAATAAGATCAGAGAGATTGGACATCCTTGTCCTGTTCCTGATATTAGAGGAAATGGTTTAAATTTTAATATGATATTTTCTGTAGGTCTGTCATAAATGGCTTTTATGATGTTAAGATATTTCCCTATTATGCCTATCTTCTCCAGTATTTTTATCATGAAAGGGTGTTGCACTTTGTCAAAAACCTTCTCAGCATTGATCAAGATGATCATGTGGTTTCTGTTTGCAAGTCTCTTTATATGTTCAATTACATTGATGGAATTTCACATTTTGAACCAGCCCTGCATGGGTGGAATAAAGCATACTTGGTCAAGATGTATGATCTTTTTTAGATGCTGCTGAATTTGGTTTGCCATGATTTTGTTAAGAATTTTTGCATCTATCTTCATCAGGGAAATTAGTTTACAGTTTTCTTAGATGTGCCCTCTCCCAGTTTAGGTATCAGAATGATGTGGGTTCATAGAATGAGTTTGGGAACGCCCCTTCCTTTTCTACTTTTTGAAATAGTTTGAGGAGAATAGGATTAATTCTTCTTTGAAGGTTTGGTATAATTCTGTTCTGAACCCATCAGGGCCTGGGGTCTTTTTTTGTTGGGAGGTTTTTAAAATTACCCTCTGTATTTTGATGTATGTAATGGGTCTGTTTAGATTGCTTATATCCTCCACACTTAATTTTGGTAAATTGTATGTCTTAATAAATTTATCCATTTCTTTTGTATTTTCAAATTTTGGGGAATACAATTTCTCAAAGTATTCCCTGAAGGTTTTCTGGATTTCATTGGCATCAATGGTTGTGATTCCTTTCTCATCTCTAATTGTCTCAATTTTGGCCTTTTCTTTTTTTTTTTTTTTTTTTTGGTGTGAATGGCTAAGGGAGCCATTTATTAATCTTTTCAAAGAACCAGCTCTTAGTCTTATTAATTTTTTCAATTATCTTTTTAGATTCTAATTGAGATATCCCTGCTTTGATCTTGATAATTTCTGTCTGAGTGCTCCTTTGGGGATTTGTTTGTTGTTGGCTTTATAATGCCTTAAGACGTGTTGTTATTTATTTGGCCCTTGCCTAACTTATTGATGAAGGTACTCACTACTATGAACTTCCCTCTTAGAACTGCCTTTGCTCTATCTCATATATTTTGGTAGGATATGTTCTCATCCTCATCTTACTGAAGAATTTTTAAATTTCCACTTTAATTTCTTTGGTAACTGATAGGTCATTCAGCATTGTATTATTTAGTCTCCACAAATTTGTAAGATTTCTGAAAAATTTCTTGTTTGTGATTTCTAATGCTATTCAATTGTGATCTGATAATGTACAAGAGGTGGCTTCTTCTTTCTGGATTTGTTGAGGTTATTTTTGTGGACTAAAATGTAGTCTATCTTGGAAAAAGTTCCATGTGGTGCTGAGAAGAATGTGTACTCCTCATCAGATGGATGGAGTATTCTGAAGACATCTGTATGTTGCAGTTTGTCTATGGTGCAATTCATTGTTTCTCTGTTGAATTTTTGTTTGGATGACCTGTCTTGGGGAAAGTGGCATATTGAAATCTATCATAATTATTGTGTCTGGTCTAATGTCTTCCTTTATTTCTAATAACTTGGTTTTATGAAGCTAGATGCCCCTGCATTTGGAGTATACATATATTAAGTAATGTTATGGATTCTGGGTTGATTGTTCCTTTTAGTAATATGTGACATCCTTCTTTGTCTCTTCTAGTTATTTGTAATTAAAGTCTATTCTGTCCAGAATTAGTATCACAACTCCTGCTTCCCCCACCCCTGCTTGGTATATTGTTTTCCAACCTTTAATTTTCAACCTTTTATTGTCTTTATGGGTTAGGTGAGTCTCCTGGATGCCACATATTGAGGGTTTATGATTTTTAATTCAATTGGCCAGTGTATGTCTAATTGGTGAGTTAAGACTATTTAAATTGAGAGTAGTTATTGAGAGGTATTTATCATTAAACATCAATTCAGTACTTGTTACTAGTTTTTTATTCATATTTCTTTCTTTCTTAACTTCCTCCTGTGTTCATTGTCCATTTATTTGATCTTGTATGTGAGATTGTCTTACCTCCTCCATATGCAGTGTTTGAGGATCCTTTGCAATACTGGCTTGGTGGCTGTGAATCATTTGAACAAGACTATATCATGGAATGTCTTATACTCACCATCTATTTTGAACAATAACTTCACTGGATAATGTAATTTTAGTTGGCAGTTACTATTTTTCAGAGCTTGGATGATGTTTTCCCAAGCTTTCCTTGACTTAATATTGTTGTTGAGAAGTCTGCTGTTATTTTGATGCATTTGCCTTAGTAGGTGAGTTGGCATTTCTCCCTTGTAGCTGTCAGAATAACTTCTTTGCCCTCTAAACTTAGTCTTCCAATTATGATGTGTGGTGGGGAGGATCTGTTAGGGTCTACTCTGGGGTTCTGAATGCTTCAATTGTATAGGTATCTAGCTCTTGCCTTAGGTTTGGGAAGTTTTCATCTAATATTTATTGAAATAAATTTCCTAATCCTAATCCTCTCATGTTATTTACTGCTCCTTCATGGACCCCTGAATTCTTAGGTTTTGTTTTCTCATTTTGTCAGAAACTTCTTGAATATCTTGTTGATATTTTTTCACCATTATCTCTATTCTGGCTTGTGAGTACCTAATAACTTGTACTTCTTCTGTTATGGCTATCCTGTTTTCAGGTTTATCTTCTCTGGAGACTCAAGATTCTAATAAAATGTTGAATTAGTTTAATTTCCCTTGTATCTCTAGGACCACTTTTTTCAGGTTTTCAGAATATCTGGAGAACTTTTACTCCAAATGAGATACCTTTTTATCCAGTGCTTCAATAGATTTTGTGGTAGTGTCTTTCATGTCTCTCAGCATATTTATAGGCAAGGTTCTGAATTCTCCTTCAGGCATCTCCAGAAATATGGTTTCCCTGATAATATCTGTTGAGGTGCTTTGCTCTACAGGATCTTCCTATCCAGCATGTCCTTTCATGTTCTATGTGTTTTTCTGGTGAGTCTTGCCCATTGCTTGGTGTGAGTGCTAGGTTCTACCTCCATGTGTAAAGAGATTCTCTCCCAGGCATTCCCTTGAGTTTGGGTGATGATGAGTTGCTGGCACTTCTCTCTCCCTCACCCACCTCATGGTTTGCAGCCTCAGTGCCTAGTGCCTAGCTTCTGAGAGAGATTTTCCCTATATGCTCTCTCACTGAAAGCAGCAGATCTGGGGGGAAGAGATTCTGCTTGACCAAGTTTTCACAGTGCACTTGGCAACCCAGCCTGTGGGGTGCACCAGCAGTGCTACACTTTGATGGGAATTGCATTAAATCTGTATATTATTATATCCATTTTTATAATACTTATTCTCCCAGTCCATGAGCATGGGAGGTCCTTACACCTTCTAGCATCCTCTGCAGTTTCTTTTTTTAATGTTTTGAAGTTTTCTTTGTAGAGATTTTCAAGGCCTTTGATAAATGTCCATTGAATACCCATGTGTTGAAACTTTGTTCCCCAATGTGATAGTTAGCTCTCATTGTCAACCTGTTGAAATTTATATATTCCCTGGGTTAGTGAAGCATGTCCCTGTACTTGTCTGTGGCAGCAAGAGACCTACCAAGAAGATGAAGATGATCTGGTGCAATCCAGTGTATAGGGCCTCATAAGGAGAAAGTGAGGAGAAGAACAGAAGCCAGTGCATGCATGGGTCAGGATTAAAAACTCTTCCAGAATGGAGCACTGCTCTCTCTAGTTCTCTTTAATTGCCACTGCCAACAAGCAACAGATGATAGCTCTTAGCTTCCACATGGATGCAGATTCTGATTTTCCAGGGTGCTTCCCTACCTTCGTAATGGAGACTTGAAGAGGTGGAACCTGAAGGGTTTCCAGCTGTTGTACTGAGTGGCTCCAATCTCTCTACAGGAGCAGTGGTAGAACTAGCTGCCCCATCCCAGGCCTATGGAAAGTACCAGATGGAAGCTTGGGAGAGTAAAGGAGAGAGATGGGTAAAGTTGATCAATTGGTACTATGTTAGAGTTAGATTGAAGTAACAATATTGGAGTACTACTGCCAGTAGCACGACTACAGATCACCATAATATACTATACATTTCAGAAAGCTAGAAGAAATGATTTTGAAAGTTTTCGCCATAAATAAAATTTTTGAGGAGACAAACATGTTTAACCTGATTTAAGCATTACATTCCACTACCTTCAACCTCTCCTTATTTACTCTTATCTAATTCAACTCTATATCTGCTTCTCCCATCTCTCCCTCTGACTTCCATCCTGGTACTCTCAATATCTTTTTCTATAATTAATATCTATTTCCTAAACCTAATCATTACTATCCTTATCAATTCCTTTCTGTAGGCAATTCCCTTAAGCAATACCTGGGCCCAAATTAGGTTAAATGTGGCTTTGATCAAAATTATTACTATAGAGATTGTTTTGTCTACTCTGGGTGAATCTAGGGACCAAGATCTCAAAAGGAAGGTTCTTCACCAAGAATACCACAAATAAATAAGGAAGAGATAACTGTAGTAAGAAATCCCCAAAACCCAAAGTAGAACCATAATATAAAAAATCAAGAAAAAGGGAATCCCCTAATGATCATAACCCTACAACAACTAAAATAAATGATACTGAAATGTTTGAAATGCCAAGAAATTTTAAAGTCTATTTATACAAATGATAAATGGCCCCAAAGAAAACACAATGAAGCAGATGAATGCAATTTAGATACTTGATTAAAGGGTACTCAACTTGGAAGGACAATTTAGAAAAGAAATAGAGATCTTGAAAAATACAGAGAAATGCTGTAATTAGAAAATACAAGCAATCGATAAAGGTGATATTGGAATGTACAACAATCTGGATGATGCAGAAAACAGAATATCAGGGATGGAAGAAAAGGCCAAAGAGCTTACTTATTCAGAAACCAAGAGGGATAAAAAAATGAAAGAAAATGACCACAACCTTCAGGTCGTATTTGACAAGAGGAAGTGACATAACCTAACCATACAGGGAGTACACGTAGGAGCTGAAAGCAGAAAAAGAGGCATAAAAAAATCTATTTAATGAAGTAATAGGTGAAAACTTCCCAAACCTAGGAGAATACATATACACCCAAACAACAGAGGCACCAAGAACTTTAAACAGATTAGACCAGAACAGATCTTTCCCACCTCACATTACAGTGGGAATGGCTAAAACTACAAAGCAATGAAACAATTCTAAAGGCTGCATGAGAAAAATGTCAATTCACCTACAAAGGTAAACCCATAAGTATAACATTAGACTTGGTTGTGACTGTCCAGCAGCCATGGGGTCAACAGATGCAGAAAAGATTACACTGCACACCAAGAATTTGTGTCAGAGACTGAGGTGGGGGTCAGTGCCTTCGAGTGCACTGCCCCCCAAATGAGTCTCTCAAGCTCTTTTTATTAGGCTCTTATCATAATATTAATCATTCCTATGAGTCACGGGAAAAGAGGGTTAAATTATATTTTCTTATGACTCAGGGAAATGTTATTTATTATTTATGTTAGCATGTTTTTCTCACAGTACATAGGCAGAATTGTGTCACATCTGCATATATGTAGGGTCTTATGTCCAAGATCAGAGATAACAAAAGGCTTGGAGAGTTTCTAAAGGCTGAAGCTTCCCCCAACAAATAGAGTCTTCCACAGTCACTTTTCTTTAAATTTTCTCCAGCCATCCAGTCATGCCTTCTGTTACTGTTCTTATTTTGAAGCAAAAGAGTTAGAGGGGGCCTGGATTCAGTGACCTTGATTCTTGATCATTTTGGATGGAAGGCAAAGACTAGTATGAAAATACAAACACAAATTATTAAAATCAAAGGAATCAATCCAAATTTTTAAGTGATAGTTAAATGTTAGTTGTTAGGATTGAACCATGATAGTTGATCCTTTACTTTAATAATCAGTTTGTTGTTTAT
>VMDO01038585.1:0-13364 GCA_007922755.1 Pedetes capensis
CATTTGCTTTTTTGGTGCTTAATTTTCCAACTCTTTCTAAATTCTAGATTTTATTTTCTCCAGTTCTGCAAACTGTCCCTTCATTTTGCTAATTGTCTCCTTTGCTGTGCAGAAGCTTTTTAATTTCACACAATCTCATTTGTCAATTCTTGCTGTTCTTTCCTGAGCTATTGGGTTCCTTTTCAGAAAGTCCTTGCCTATGTCTATGTTTTGAAGTGTTTTCAAGGTATAAGTTGTTGTTGTTATGTTCCATCAAGTCAGATCTGACTCATAGCATCCCTATGTGCAACAGGACAGGTATCTTAAATGAGATGTGGAAATTGAGACTAGAAATTGAATTGCCCATGTTCTTCTACTAAGTAAATGGCACCTCCAGTATTCAAACTTGAAATTTGAAAACACAGACCCTCAGTCATTCATTTGATATAACTGAATGACCCTTATGCACCAGTACTATACTACCCTTCATTGTTAAACAAGATAACAAAACAGACCAAGTCCCATTCTCATACAGATTGTAGTCTATTGAGGAAAAGAGAAAATAAAAATATAAGCACTTTATAATTTATAAGGGACTAATGGATACTATGAAAAAAGTATATGCAGGGTGACAAAAGAGATCATGAAGTTGTGGATTTTGAGTGTTTTTAATAGGAAACAGTGCATTCGAGCAGAGACCTGAGTGAAGCACAGCACTGCCATCAAGCTAGCTAGTTGTCTTCCAAGGGAAAAGTTCAAATATTCTCATGTGGTGTTTGCAGAATACATGAGAACAGCTCCAAGGATCAGCAATTGTTAGAGAGTAATGAGTTCAGGGTGATGCATAAGGTGCTAAAGCAGAACAGTTATCAGGGAAGACTGCATAAATATTCACTTGGGATTTTATTCTCATTGATATGGGAAGCCTTTGGAGAACCATGAAAAGAGAAGTAGCCCGGTCAACTCCAGTGTCAAAAAGATAACTCTGGCTGCTCTTGGGAGAGTTGATAGCAGGAAGCCAAAGAAGAGGAGATCATTGAGGAAGACTGTTCTCCCACTCCATCAAATCCAGGCAATGTTTTAATCAAAAAATAAAAAAAAGCAATGCCTGCCCTGCCATTCTAAATAAATCTAAACTACCTATATAAGTGATTTCCTAAGTAAATAAAAATTTTGAATAATTCAAAAATTCAAAGACCCTCTTTGTAATAAAAATGAACAATAAATGGAAAATAATTTTTTAAAAATACTTATTTAAATAGATGTCTTTTACTGCTCCAACTCAGGGCCTCAGAGTACACAGAACAAGCATTCTACCAACTGAGCTGAACCCAAGTATGAGGGAAAGACAGGAGTGACTCCAAATAATCTGACTTGAGAAACCTAGAGGTTGGAGTTCTCTTACACAGAGACAAAGGCCTTTCATCATTGTTTCATCAGTTAGTTTCCTTATATTATAATTTTGCAGTTATTTGGAAGACCCTTCCTGATCATAGTTTCTCACCAACTATATTTAGTGCCTGTAAGTACTAGGGATCTTGTTAGTAATTACAAATATCTTTGACTACAGAGTAAATTGATTTTAAATTTCCACGATAATATTCCTTTATCATTTGATAGAAGTAAAGACATTGAGAGAATAAGTATCATAATGGGAAAGAAAAAAGAACCGATATATACTTCCACATGAAAACCTTCCTGGGTTAGGATATGCATGAGGACTGGCAAAAGCCACTGAAAATGGGGCTGATATTGTGAAAAGGAATGTGGGAAGGTAGAACGAAGGCAGTAATACCTGTGTCATTATTTTGCTTAAGACTGGTCATAATCATTGAGGTAGCCATTTTTGTCTGACACCTGGCAGAGGTTTCAATGAACACCAATCCACCTGGGATGCAAGAAAAATAACTAAGTTGATCTCACATCAAGAAAATGCAAGGAAGGGTCTTAGTTTCTACTATGAGCTTAAGAAGAGATGATTATACCATCCACCCATGCCTCAGTTGCCTATGAGACTACACCTTTTCGCTTTGGGTCTTTCCACACACAGAGTACTCTCAAATTGCCCATGATATTTTCCTCTCAGAACACTAGGAGACAGTCTGTTTTCCCTTCACTTTCACTGGGTCAGTTTCATTTCATAACAACATTTGTTGCAAAAGGGAATTCCTTGATGGTCAGAAAACTCCAGCTTGAAGCAGCTGCAATGTAAAACAGGAAAATGTACAATATTACCCTCTGTCAAGCAGAGAAAAATATGCGATTTGCAGTGGCTTATATCCTGTACTACTCTTTGACAAGCATGATGTTGAACTGCATTAAATATTAATTTGTATAATGTAGTAGTCATATAAAACGAGGCATAAAACACAGCAGGGGAATTGCATTTTCTTACTGTTAAAACTATTGTTACAGTCTTTGGGTACCTCATGCTGTCATCCTGCTTAGTAGATTGATGTTTATTTTCCCAGCACACACTGACTGCCATCTATAGCATTACTAACTTGTCTAGTATTATGTTGCCCCCAGAAGTACTAAATCTTACTGACTGCAAAGGGGTCTTTAGATTAAAGAGACTACTCATAATCTCTTGACATGAATTTAATCAAATTCAGAAATGACACCTGAATGCTTACTTCTAGCAAACAGTTTATGTTAAACCTAGGCACATCTTTGGCTTTGATGTACAACTCATTTCATGATATAAGGCCAGGGATAACAATGTCAAAGTGTTATTCTCCCTTGTTTTCACATCTGTACAGATAAATGTTTCAGTTCTCCCTTAAATCTCACCAAACAAGGGTTATTTGCCAAATAGACCCACTTACCCTTTACCCTAGTCATTCTCTGTTTATGCTTTCATCTTCCTGTTCTTGTCTTGAAACTATTATTTTGATCTCATTTTCCCAGAACACCTACAACATTATTCTACAAAAGTGCAAGTATTAAAAACATATTACTTAAAGGCTATTTCTTGCTTCCTTTTATGTCTGGTTCCTCCTCTACCTTTCTTATGCTTGGTGTGACTATCTACTCACATCCACATAGACAACTCTGACCACTCCCTCCCTCTTGCAAAGTCCTGCCTCAGGCTTTCTTCCATGGGAGCACATTTTTAGACATACAGCTGACCAAAAACAAGGTGTCCTAGTTACATAGATGACTAGGCTTCATGTACTATCATATTGCTCTACTTTTCCCATCCACCTCTGCCAATTGTATCATTTCTAGATCTTCATATCTGTTTTAGAAGTAATCTCAAAATCTAACACTCAAGGACAGGAAGGTAGCTCAGTGGTAGACCACTTGTCTAGCATGCATAAAGCCCCAGGTTTGATCCCCAGAACCACACCACCTCCATCCAAAGTGTCTGACTCCCATACTTAGGTCAAACCTAAGCAAAAAGGAAGACTAAACAACAGGTACAGAATCTCAGGAGTTTAGAAAAAAGAGATTATTTTGATATGTTGATTTGAAAACATACATGCATATTGCATGGCTAGAGAGCTTCCAAAACTAAATTATGGAATTAAGGACATTGAAAGTGCCTATGAATTATAAATTCCTCATGAACTGCCTAATTCCACACTGCAAAGGATTACTTCCAAATAGCTATAATTACTTCCAATTTTCAAATTCCCTAGAGAAATGAAACCTGCTTTATTCCAACTATCATTAACATTTTCATCTAGATTTTTGCATTGATTAAAGATGATGCATTTTGCTTATTCTTTTCCATTTTGAAAGTGTCTTGATATCTCACAAAAACATAGCATGATTCAGAGCAGTGGATTTCAACCATGGTGCAATCTAATAATAACAACAAAAGAAACCTTTAGAAACTTAAGTTTGGATAGCTCTTGTGCTATGGTTTTAATAGGTCTCCTCAAAATGTCCTGTCTTGCTAATTTGGTAATATTAAGTGGTGGGTCCTTTATTAGTTGACAAAGCCACAAGGACTCCTCTTTATGAGTGGGATCAACACCCTCATAAAACAGGCTTCACTAATGTTTGGATATCTCTTGCCCTTGTGCCATCTTCCATGTGGAGGACACAGCATTCCTTCTCTCCAGAGGATGCAACCTTTACCAGACAACTGAACCTGCCACCAATTTGCTGTTGAATTTTCCATTCATCAGAATTTTTAGAAAATAAATTTCTCATCTTTATAAATTTCCCAATCTCAGTTATTTTGTTACAGCAACATAAAATGGGGTAAGATATCCTAGTTTCTAAATGTCTCTTAGAAATATTTATCATCATTTAAATCTCTAGTTGAAAACACTGGAGTAAACATCTTGGTGGTGATCAGGTTCAAAAATATAAACAAGATTAAGGTATTTCTGTATTTATTTCCATTTCATTGTATTTTTCATACATTAGAAAATTTCAGAAGTACCAAACTATTGTTGTTGTTGTTAGGTGCTACAGAGTGGAGTCCAACTCATAGTGATCTTATGTACAACAGAGAAAAACACCCCAACACTGTGCCATGCCAAGCCCTGTGTCAGTTCTTCTCTGCTATTCACAGGGTTTTCAATGGCTGATTGTCTCAGGATTGCTTTGGGAGTGGATTGCCACCTCCTTCTCCCATTTTTGTGGTGCTGGGGATCAAACTCATGGCCTCAGAGAGCACAGAGCAGCACTCTATCAGCTAAGCTAAACCTCAGCCCAAGACTATTGTTATTGATCTGAAATTATCTGTTATCATTACTCCAAAAAAATCATCCCACTAACATTGCTTATTCCATTATTTCAAATGAAATGCTTCCCAGATATAGTTTTAAAGTCAAGATCCATATCAGAAGTTTTACCATCTAAACAAGAATCCAGACTTGACTACCAAATCATCACATCATAGTCTGTAAAGTATATTCTCCACAAGTGGCTGGCTCAGAGGATATTCAATAAATAACAATCGATAAAGTTGAAAATATGTTGCTGTAAGTTTCTCTCAGTTTTAAACAACCACTTTAAAAACTGCAGCCTTAAAATGTCCTGAACATAAAGAATATTTACAAGTGAAGTCTCCTGATCCCTTCTGTACAAGTGATTTAGTTCTTACAGACAATATTTGATCTCCAATATTTAGGTATTCATTTTGAAAGTCCAACCCAAGAATAGTAAAATACCCTAAATATGCATTGCTACTGTTAATCAAAGACTAAGTAAAAATTTAAGTAATAAGAATGGCATAAATCTATATTGGAGAAGATTAAACAAAATAGAAAAATAAAAATCGGGGAGCATGGTTTGGCAAAATAATTTAAATAAAGGAAGCAAATTGGGAGCACTAATGTTACAGACATTGTTCTTAAGTGCCATCAAGTTGAATTCAATTCATAGCAACCCTTTGTTCAACAGGACGAAACACTACCTGGCACTGTACCATACACATGATCTTTTTATATTTGAACCCATTGTTGCAGGCACTATGTTTCCTCTCATTTTGAGTTGTGCCACATCAGCCAAAGGAGGTAACAAGGGCTTTAATCTTTCCCATCACTAAGGTTGACTCTACTCTGAGGAACCTGGGGAGCTCATTTTCCAGCACTATATTTGACAGTGCTTCTCTGCTATTCATGGAGTTTTCCATGACTAATTGTTTCCAGAGTGGGTTGCCTAGTTGCTGGGTCCTTCTCTTTCGTCTTAGTCTGGAACCTCAGCTGAAACCTGTCCACCATGGGTGACCCTGCTGATATCTGAAACATGGATGACACAGCTTTCAGCATCACAGCAACACACCATCCCTCACAACATGACAAGCTGGCAGGCAGATGGGGGAATTAAGGACTGGAACTCATTAAAAGGAGAGTGGGCAGCATAGGAAGAATTACCTAAATTTAGACTTAATAAAATATTTGGACGGTTTCTAAAATAGAGTTATGGAATCTCCTTGCTGAAAAGACTTGAAAGAGACATTTAGGGATGATGACAGCAACGTGGTTTGGCCAGTATGCAAACTCCAGCAGAGTCTCCTACTCTGCACTCTTGTGAGTTTCCTCCTGCACTAGAGCAGGACTTCTTTCAAGCCCAGTAAGGCCTCCATATGTTTATGGTACTAGAAAACTAATATATTTTTAAAAAACTCAAAGAAGATTTCAAAATAGCATATTTTTTCCTAAATCCCTAAAAGTTAAGCAAGTGACCATATTAAGTGTTATTGTGTCTGTTCAATGTTTTATGTCCACGATTCAGTCCTATCCTTGTCAAAATGATTGCATTAGAAAATAATCAGCAAACATTATATAGGGGGCAGAAATAGACATTAGATGCATACCAACCAATGATTTAAAATGATAAAATATCTAAATTTTTCTCTTCCACAATGATTTCTCAGTTAAATGGTATAAGAGATGATGTCTAGTATTCTAATGATGATGCATTTTCAAAATAATGTTTTTTTCTCTCACATGGATGAAATCTAATACCTAAAAAAATGTCTGTCGTTTCCATTGTGGCATTCTCATGTAGAGTGAGAAAGGAATTCTTTCTTCCACACTGAGACTGACTGCACAAAACAGAGGCTTCTACTTCAGTATAAAGAGATGGATCATCTAAAACAGGAGTAGCTATAGTGCATAGACCATAAGGTTTAAACACCTGGACAAGCTAAGTATCTAGCCATTATTCAAAAAAAGGCTTGACACATAAAAATTGAAGGGATATTATTCAGGAAAAATTAAAGTCATTACAAAAAAATATAGCAAAGTCAGGATAGAGAATAGAAAGTTCTCATAGGAACTAGTTTGAAACTATTATTCTTTGCAGTTGGCAACAGCATTTCCTAGGGTTAAGAAATCTTATCACTAACAAAAATCAAAAGCAGAGAAATCTGAGAAACTCTCATGATCAATGTTATCACTTAGGCTCAAGATATAAATTTTAATAAATACAAAATTTGCATATTTTTCCATATATATTTTTGTTTCATATTTATTTTGATTGATACATATTGATGGTATACATATTCCATCATGTATTGTTGAAATAGGAGAAATAAGTATATCCATTGTTTTAAATATTTTCTATTCTATATTTTATACTCTCTACCATGTATGTATTTTTGTGGGTGTGAAAAGATCAAGAGAATGTATGTGAACTCTAATGTTCACTGAAATGCTTGTAAATAAATTTTTTAAAGAAGTAATTTGGGAAAAATAATGTAGAATTATAATAATTCTGTAGTTATTCACAGAGGAAGAAAACTTGACAAAAATAGAAAGGTCCCTTCTTAGGTAGGTCAGTTGAACATGAAACAACAATTTCATTCACATTTCTGCATTAGAAGATAAGAGCTACTAACTTTCATGAATTTTAATACACTTAATACTCTGTAGAAATGTCCTTCAGCCTCAGATGCTATTTACCTTTCTTTGCAATATACAATGCATCAATGTCTAAAAATTTGGAAAGTTTGAACAACAAATCCTCTAAAGCCAGCAGCACACTATACTTAAGTGAATTAGTTTGCTAATATGTATTTAACTTTTCTCATTACCATTATTTCTAATACAAAAGCAAAATATCAACTTGGAGTTAGGATTGAAGAATTTTTAAAAATGTAGAAAAACTAGTAATTCTTATAGACAAGACACCATTTTTATCAAAAGTATTAATCATGAAATATTGAATTACTGTCCTTCAAGATTAAATCGTATAACTCTGGATAATTAGGAAAATTTTGTTGTTGTTGTTGTTAGGTGCCGTAGAGTTGAGTCTGACTCATAGCAATCCTCATAGGGTCTTCAATGGCTGACTGTTTCGGGATTGTCTTGGGAGTGGATTGCCATGTCCTTCTCCCATTTTGCAGTGCTGGGAACTGAACTCAGGACCTCAGAGACTGCAGAGCAGTGCTCTACCAACTGAGCTAAATCCCAGCCTACAGGAATATTTTAGTCATCAAGTAAATTTTAATCTACCAGCACACTTTATTCTATAGCCAGATATTGTGTTGATATAGATTTCAATGCATGTCAGTGATACAGCTTTCTTTAGGATACAAGTGACTAAACTGTACGGAGATTAATTATAATAATTAAACTGATATCTCCTAGGCATTGTGAGGCGGTGCCACCAAGAATACAAAAATCAACCAGGCACGTGGAGCATATCTGTAATCCCAGCTGAGGTAGAATAATTGCAAATTTGAGGTCAGGTCAGAAGCAGCCTATGCAACTTAATGAGACCCTATTTCAAAATTTACAAATAAAATAAGAAAGAGGCTGGGGTGCAGCTCAATGGTAGAGTATTTGCCTAGAATGAATGAGTCCCTGGGTTCAACTTCCCTATAATACTGAAAAAAGGGGAGAGGAGGGGGAGGGAGAGAAGACACAGAAATCAAAGAAATAGTTTGCTCTCTGGGAGTCCATGGAAAAGGAAGAGAGATCAAATGTGCAAGACTTGAATCCTACACATTCAACTAAGCATTGGGTCAGTAAGAGAGAGTGTGTGTCAGCCATGGAAACAGAGGGAAATAATCACCAATGCAAATCTTGTGAATGTCCAAGTGCCCCCATATAGGGGAAAGATTATGTGAAGCTTCTTAATAGAGAAAAAAAGCCTTAGAAACATAAAGCAAATCAGTGGTTATTAGGGTCCAGGACTGATGAATTGCAGAAAGAAACTTTTGGCAGAAGGGTGAGGGATAATAGAAATGTTCTGAAATGGAACTGCTATGATGACTGCACATTTATATGAATTTTGTGAAATTTATCACATTATATACTTAAATGAGGGAATTTTGTTGTTATTTGGTGCCTTCAAGTTGAGTCCGACTCATAGTGACCTTCATAGAGTTTTCAATATGATTGTTTCCGCATTGTTTTGGGAGGAGGAAATTTCAGGTCTATAAATTATCCCTCAATAAAGCAGTTAAAATATTATACTATGAAATCCAGAAAAATATCTATTTTTGTCTTATAAATGAATATTATCCAGAAACTCACAGAATATATGATAATTTTAGAAAATTAAGTTCAAGTGACAATGAGCAAAACATCAACTACAACATCTTCCTACAACTGCTTCATTTTTTAAGCATTAGAATCCCCAGTGAACTAGTCTGAAGCTCATTAATTACTCCTCAATTGAAAACCAAAAATTAAACAGATTCCATTGACATCTGAAAGGACATTTTTAGATGAGAGGCCCAAGATTTAACAGAAACAGTTACCAGAAGGAAATATATTTTAAGAATTCCCTTGTACAGATGAGTTATGCTTTTAATCATGGTATCACTGATAGCACAAAGAATCCATTTTAACTTGAAGGAACTGAAGTTAACTGAAACAATTCAACATGGTGTATACAGTGGAGTACAGGAGCCACCTCTGACAAATAAAGATCTTACTCTTTAAAACCTGTAAATTGAAACAAAATTTCCATAACAGGATTTTGAGACTTCTCACTCATGCTCCCATAGACCTATCAAAGACCTTTTATGATATATATCATTTTACTATAATCACTGATTTATTTGTCTTTCCCTTCTATTAGTTGACCTCTTAAGGACATGTCTTATTTATATTCATAAAACCAATATGCATCATACAAAAATCAACTGTCAAATTATTGGGTAAATAAAGGAATAACAAAGAAATGAAGAAAAACAACACCAGAGCAAAGTCCTGGCAATCCCACACCCTTCTTTTGTTCTTGCTGAACAATCTACCGATGAAAATTTGAGCTAACAGAGAGATTAAAACATTTATTTTTCAGCCTGATGCCCACTCTCAAGGAATTCTATTCCACAAAAATGTCACTACAACTTATTGGGATCTGGGTACTCACTGATAAACTAGTTGATTGAGATACAATTCTCCAAAGATGTCTCAGGGTTTGAACACCTTACAGAAAAGCACTGGTGTCCTTTGATGACAAACTATGTTCTCAAATAAGTTTGGATAGTAAGTAGCCTTTGAATCCAAAGATAGTGTCTCTTTCTTTAGAGCAAAATTTAGGGTTGTTTAATGTCCATAAGTGGAGAAGGATGTGGCAACCCACTCCCAAAGCAATCCTGAAAAAAACAACCAGCCAATGTAAACCCCATGAGGGTCGCTATGAGTCAGACCCCACTCAGCGGAACCTAACAACAACAACAACAACAACATCCGTAAGAGAAGGCTCAGATTCCAAGATTAGAGTTCCTCTACTATAACACTAAAACCATGGAGGTAGGGGACAGCTGACTCTCCTAGTGTCACCTGTGGGGTTCAGGAATTACAGAAAGGAAGAAAATTCTGATATTCTGATTATTGTTGTGCTGAGAGAAATAATGTCCTTTGCCTCTGACATAGGAATTATATCTTCACCAGCAACATTAAAACATTCACAGGTTGATTTATTAACTCCCAAGTAGGGTAAAATCTAAGCCTCTACAGTCTTTGACACAATTCCACTTTAAACCTTCTTTATTTCCTTCTCAATTATAGCCCACAAGTGAAAGAGTCTAAATTCGTTTTTGCAACACCCTCAGTTTAATAAAAACAGGAGCTAGAAATTCATATTTTCACTTCCTAAATTACTTTCCCCAACAAGTCTTTCAGCTTGTCATGCTGTGGAGGTATGAATGGTGCTGTGAGGCTGAAAGCTAGGCCCCAGTATTTCACATACCAGCAGGGTCACCCATGGTAGACAGGTTTCAGCTGAGCTTCCAAACTAAGACAGACTAGGGAAAAGGACCTGGCATCCCACTGCCAAAACAAGTAGCTATTGAAAACCCTATGAATATCAGAAAAGCACTGTCAGATATAGTACCAGAAAATGAGCCCCCTAAATTGAGAGGAATTCAAAAGATAACTGGGGAAGAGAAGTGTTGCCTCCTCAAACTAGAGTTGACCTTAATGATGGGAATGGAGTGAAGCCCCTGGGCCTTCCATTTGCTGATGTGGCACAACTCAGAATGAGAAGAAACACAGTGACTGCAACAATGGCTCAAACATAAAACAGATCATATGTATAGCACAGTGTCGCGGAGTGTTTTATTCTCTTATGTAGGGGGTCACTATCAGTCAGACCTGGCTTGAAGGCAACAAACAACATACAAATTTAGTATTACTTTCAAAAATGAAATGTTTGCCTAGAAAATATTGTTGTTGCTTTAGCTAATAAAAAATAAAGAGCGAGAATGGTGGCCAGTGCCTGTAATCCCAGAAACTGGGAAAGTTGAGGCAGAAGGATAACAAGTTTGAAGCCAGAGGCAGTCTGCATAATTTAATGAGACTCTCTCTCAAAATAAAATATCAAATATATGTGGGAGGTGCAGCCCAGTGGTAGAGCACTTGCAGAATATATGTGAGGTCCTAGATTCAAAATTTAAGTACCACAAGTTAATTAATTGAAATAAAAATAAATAAAAATATATACAATTGATACAAAACATTCAAAATTAAAATATACCTGCAATACCAGTAAAATTACAGATTAGCTTAAAATATTTCAATCTTTTTACACTAATATGTTTTCTCAATTGCATACTTTGAAAATCAAACACATACATTTTTCTACAAATCAAGAATATACATTTCAGCCTAAAATCTAAGAAGATAATGTTCATGAAATATTTATCTTCATAGCAGTACAAATTTAAAAGTATAGTAAACAATGAATATTAGAAGTAGTGTAATAAAATTATCACAATTTGTCTTTTGCCAACTTAAATAAACATTTTGATCAGCTAAAAGTCCTCGGGGGTAATCTTAAGAAATGGTGTCAATGCAGGCACAGCCTACTCATTTGAAGATTGCTGGTTCAGGGACTTAACTGTGACATGTATTTAGTAAAGCAGTCATTATTAAATCCAGTTTCCAGGTTGAATCAATAGCCATTGATAAAATGTCTTCAAAAGAACATGTATCATTTTGTGCAATTTTGAAAGTGCTACTTGTGATAATATAACAGTGTCCATTGTCCCTATAATGAAAGGAATGGCAATTATTAAATTGTACTTTTAGAAGACCAAACCTATTTTTGTCCATTGACACCTCAATATCAACACAATTACTTTGCTTTGGTAGAATGTCAGAGGCTGGATATTGTTAATCTCTGTCAAGAGCTTTCCATTTTAGGCCTTAATTTTCAGGACTGTAGAGCATTTTTTAAGAATTCACAAAATTTTACACACACATATGACCATACAAAGGTGTCCATTTACCCATCTGTCATCTTTAATTACATTTTTAATTACAAGTTACAGGGGAAAGGACAGTTGCAACTGAAGAATACCAAGCTCCTCATTAACCAGTACCTTACTAAGCTCTCCAATAAACATATTGATGGTATTGGATGCCAACAAGAGAGTAAATACTATCCTGAAATTGTTAATTATATGGTGATAATGTCACATTTTCTCTTCCTTGTACTATCTATGTGTTGGATATATGTTCTGATGTACAAAGGGTCGCCATTAGTCAGACTTGACTCAACAGCACCTAACAACAATGCAACATATTATAAATGTTATTATTTTTGGTTTTCATATATGAATGTATATGCTAAGGTACAGGTGCAAAACAAAAATATAAAATTTACTAAATAGTTTAAAATTTTTATGCTTTTTCCTGAAAACTATTTTCTAATTTTGTTTTGTTTTGTTTTTATGGAACTGGAGACTAAACCCAGAGCCTCATGCATACTTTTGCATCCACTCTATCACTGAGATGCACTCCAAGCCCCCCCCCCTTTTTTATTTAGAGACAGATGCTACTGGCCTCAAACTGATGATCCTCCTGCCTCAGCCTCTTCCTAATGACTCCCTAATTACAGGCATTCGCCACCACAGTTGGCCCTGAAAACTGGTTTGTTTGGGGTTTTTTTAATAATAGAAAAGCAGATGCTGGGAAATTTCGAATTAGTCAATCAATTAGTTCTTTTATTTCTAAATAAATGAATAACTATGTGAATATATATAATTGTGAAGTCAAATATATAAAATCAACTGAGAGGAGGCTAGAAAAATGTAGTGTGAATTTTATTACAGAAAATTCAAGAAAAATTATGCCAAAGACCCAGGCATAATGTTATCTTTTCTTTCCCATGTTATTTTTTATTCTGAATATATTTGTCTTAGATGCAGAGACATTTGATTTGGCTCCTAGCACAAAAATCTTATTAGATTATTTTTCTTTATTCCATTTGTTCAAATGTAAGAAAAGCAAAATGCAGCTGAATCTAGTATAAGCTGATACAAACCCAATTGATAAATTAACTACAAAAAGTCTCAAAGGATTTAATCTGATGATGAGCTTCACTGCATTTATTCAGCTACAATTTGCTATTTGACTAAGAACTTTCCAACCAGGCCTAGCTAGGAGACAAAAAGCTAATAGGTTCAGTAAATATAACATGACATTATTTTTTAAAAGGCAATATGCACAATGGTTATA
>VMDO01038586.1:0-13361 GCA_007922755.1 Pedetes capensis
AAAAAAAAAAAAAAAAAAAAAAAAAAAAAAAAAAAAAAAAAAAAAAAAAAAAAAAAAAAAAAAAAAAAAAAAAAAAAGAAGAAGAAAGAAAGAAAAGAAAAGAAAAGAAAAGAAGAAAACCCTATGAACAGCAGAGAAGCACTGACAATAGTGTTTTGCATGTTGTACATAGGGTCGCTATGAGTGGGCTACTGACTCTATGGCACCTAACAAAAACAAATACACATACACACACATACTACCATATGGGTTAGTATACATACATAGCTGTAGGACCTAAAAGCAGTGATATCCCAATAGCCACAAGCATAGTTACTGTCCAGATCTTTGTCTCTAGAACCATTCTCCAGTAAGGAACTGGAGTCCTTGGAGAAATGAATGATTCTAAGACCAGCACAGGAAACACATAGGTGGGAGTGGAGCATCCTGCAGTGCCAGAGAATATATACAATGGCAACTAACAACAACAACAACTAAACAAAATACAAAATGACAACACCCCCCCACACTCCAAATAGTGGAAATATCTCATAGTGGCACAGAGCCAACTGAAAGAGCTTGCAATGGCCCAAACTGGAACATTGGGAGCACTAAAATAATTTTTTAAAGTACCAGATTATAACCCAAAGTGTAAAATAAATACCCATAAGGCCATATTAAAATTGTTTTCATTTGCAGCACGGAGGTGTATCAAGGCTTGCGTATACTTTGGGGCCTTGCGTATACTTTGCAAGTGCTCTTCTGCTGAGCGGCCTCCCCAGATCATTTCTTCTTTTTTGTTTTATTTTGAGACAGGGTCTCCCTAAATTACACAGGCTGCCTCTGGCCTCAAATTTGCTATCCTCCTGCCTCCACCTCCTGAGCTGCTGGGATAACAAGTGTGCCCCACAGTGTCCTGCAGAGTTCATATTAATGTAAATAAGTGATTGAATAAGCTAGTAGATGGAGGAGACTAAACAAGTCTCCCAGGCAGAAGAATTCCACTTGTTCACTACACACGTATGGCAAAGCCTCGGAGCCGAAGGTAGACACAGGCCAGTAACTGAAGGCTGTTGTTGTTGTTGGGTGCCATCGAGTCGTGTCCGACTCATAGCAACCCTCGCAGGGTTTTCAATGGCTGACTGTTTTGGGATTGCCTCAGGAACGGATTGCCAGGTCCTTCTCCCATTTTTGCAGTGCTGGGAATTGAACTCAGGACCTCAGAGACTGCAGTGCAGCGCTCTACCAACTGAGCTAAATCCCAGCTCAGTAACTGAAGGCAGGATGGGCAAAATCCAAGTGAAAGTCCTTATGGACAGAGCTGTGTAGAAGACATGTCAGAGTCTGAGAGCAGAGGGGCTCCTGGCTCAGAGGATTCGAGGAGCACATTTTTGGGCAGAAGCCTAAGCTCTGCAAGAAAACGCAGTCCTCCATAGAGCACATCCTGGAGTCGGAGTTCTGCTGGCCTGAATGCAGGGTCTCACTCACCAAGCGAGAAAGCCAATCTCATAAGGCGAGTGTGACACTGGGCTGAGTAATTAAGTAACAATGATTTGCCTAATGAGTTGAATACTGGCTCGAGGGCACCTAAGAACAACAAAGGTAGGTTTAAACATCCATCGCTCTAACTGATCTTTGAAAGCAACATATATATTTATATCTATTCAGCCCTGTCAACCCCTACAGAAGGGGTTAATATTCTATCCACATCTCCCAGGCAATCCATTCCTGAGGCAATCCCAAAACAGCCATTGAAAACGCTAGAGGGTCACTATGAGTCGGACACGACTCGAAGGCATCTAACAACAACAACAGCTTTCAGTTACTGGCCTGTGTCCACCTTCAGCTCTGCACTGCACTTTGCCAATTAGGAGCCCTACAAACACTCCACAGTTGGCCTAGTGTGAGTTTTGCAGGGTGCCATTTTGCTAAAGGAGGAATACACAAAAGAGCGCCTGGTTTCCAGGCAGCAACCTCAAAGAAGGGAGGCGCCATCTTCCTCCTCCAGAAGGGGTTAATATTCTATCCACATCTGCCAGGAAGCAGGAGATCTCAGGATACAAAGGTTCCTTTTTAAAGGAAAAAACCCAGCACTATGATCAAATATATTTGGGAAATAAACAGAGGCAAATAAGATTCTTTATTGTGAGACCTCTCAGAGCTTTTAGTGTGTGAACATATTTTGTAAGTCTCCATGTGGCAAGTACCACGTCCCAAGTTTATTTGGCCACAGAACCCTTTTTCCATGGAGCATCTCCTGGGACCAGTGTTCTGTAAAACACATCAGCAGCACAGTCCCCCAAAGGACTTCAGCAACGATTTTGTGGTCCACTGCAAGCTCAAAACTTACCAGGGCTGAATAGATATAAATATATATATATATATATATTGCTTTCAAAGACCGGTTACAACGATGTTTAAGCCTACCTTTGTTTTTGTTAGGTGCCATTGAGTCAGTATCCGACTCATAGTAACCCTGCGTACTATAAGCGAAACACTATTGTCAGTGCTCCTCTGCTGTTCATAGGGTTTTCAGTGGCAGATTGGTTTTTGGGAGTGGGCTGCTGGGTCCTTCTCCCAAGCCTATGGCACCTGGTGTTCCCAGGCGGTCTCCCATCCAAGTACTAACCAGGCCTGACCCTGCTTAGCTTCTGAGATCTGATGGGATCGGATGCCACAGGGCTATGGCTGCAGACTAAAACCTACCTTAGTGAGGGGTTTAGCTCACTTGGTAGAGTGATGCTCTGTGCCCTCTGAAGCCCTGGAGTCTATACCCAGCACCGCAAAAATGGGAGAAGGACCTGGAAGCCCACTCCTGAAACAATCTCGAAACAATCAGCCATTGAAAACCCTGTGAATGGCAGAGAAGCACTGACATAGTGCCCGGCATGGCACAGTGTTGGGGAGTGTTTTGTCCTGTTGAACACAGGATCGCTATGAGTCAGACCTGACTCAATGGCACCTAACAATAACTACTCCCTGTGATCAGGCGGGCACCAGGAAGAAACACTTAGAAGTCACCTTGCTGGTGGGTGTGTATGGGTGCTGTGAGGGTAGGGGTTGGAGGCAAACAAAGAGGATTGTGAAGCAAGAGATGGAGGCAATGAGCATTAATAAGAAGAGCCTGATGTCAAGTATTCCTCGGGACTCCAGCAGGCAGAGGGACCAGGGCAAGCTGGAAAGGCTGGATGGGACCAGAACACTCAGGTCTTGACCATCAGCTTAGGGACTCTGAGCTTTTTAAGGACAATGAAATGCCAAAGGGCGACTGTAGGTAGGGAGTGACAAGATTAGACTATCTTTGTGTCTGGTGTCTGCAGTGGAAAATGGGTTGGGGGAAGGGGACACAGGTGTGGCGAGATCTGTTTGGAGGAGCAGCACAAGTGCCAAAAGCCAGGGCAGCTCAGAGATGACTCTGCAAAGGGAGGGGATCTCAGAGGTTTTCAGGGTCCTTGGTAGCTGGGCAAAGATAAATAAGAAGAAGATGAGGGTATCACAATGGTTCTTTGTTTCTGACCAGGGCGACTTCTTTTTGTTGTTGTTAGGTGCCATCGAATCGGTATCTGATTCATAGCGGGTTGCCAGGTCCTTCTCCCAAACCTATAGTATCTGGTATTCCCAGGCGGTCTCCCATCCAAGTACTAACCAGGCCCGACCCTGCTTAGCTTCCGAAATCTGAGGGGATCGGATGCCACAGGGCTATGGCTGCAGGCAGCACAGCTTGGGGTGGTAATAATGCCACTAGCTGAGATAGTTAAACATTTAAAGAATGGAAAAGAAAATTTATGGGTTTGGTGTCTTTGAGACATCCAGGAATGAATACTGAGTAGGCAACCTGGAGACTGGCTAAACCTTCTGGAGGAAAAATTACGTTTTCTCTCCCATAAGATACCAAAGGAAATTTCAAGTGGATTAAAAGTTTAAATGCACAAAGTTAACTCATACACATTTATCATGATATAAAAGACTATAAAGTCTTGATAGATAGAATCTTTCATAAAACAAGAGGCCAAAAGAAAATATCAAGATTTAATTAAAATTAAAAACTGACATATGTAAATTTGATTAAAATTAAAATTTGGCATACATAAATATATAAATATATATATTTGAAAGGCAAATGACAGAGGAAAAATACTTATTACTTTCTTAGCTAAGATCTCATACACTTAATATAAACAGCTATTTCAAATGAAGAAAAATAAGGATTAGCATGAACAATCTGGCAGAAAAGCAGACAAAAGGTGTAAGGAGTTCATAAAAGAAGAAACACAAATAAGAAATATATTTTTAAAGTTTTTAACTTCTCTAGGAATCAGACCAACAAGTTTAAACAACACTGAAGTGGCACTGTCTACAGCCATACCATGCTGACATCTGAACTTGGAAGCTAAGCAGGGTCCAGCCTGGTTAGTACTTGCATGGGAGACTGCCTAGGAACACCAGGTGCTGTAGACTTGGGAGAAGGACCCGGCAACCCACTCCCAAAACAATCCTCCATGGGAAACCCTGTGACTAGCAGAGAAGCACTGACAATAGTGCTGGACATGGCAAAGAGTTGGGGCATATTTCGTCTGTTGTGCATAAGGTTGCTATGAGCCAGATCTGACTCGACGGCAATTAACAACAACAACAGCAAAATGTTACGATTGTTGCCCAGAATGGCAATTCTGGAATATTTGTGCCAAGATGAGGAAATACATGGTCCAGTTACTCTTGGTAAGAATGAAAGGTGTCACAATGTTTCTGGATTTTCCCTGGAGACTAATATGGAAATAGGTCTATATTCTCCTGGACCCTGAAATTTTATTCCTGAAACCTGCACCAAAAATAATAAGATAAGCACATAAAGATGTATACACTAGAATATTCCTTTCGCTATTGTTTATAATAGGGAAAAGTTCTCAGCTGCCCAAAAGTCAACTTGAAGATGGCCTTTAAAAAAAAAAATGTATAATGGACTACAAGGCAGCCAGTAAAAATGATAAAGCAGGGGCAGATTTCTTCATATGGAAACATACTTATGATATACATATATTTTAAGTGAAAGTAGGCTACAAAATAGTATAGGCAGTATGATTCCTTTCATGTTCAAGTATTTATGTATATACACTATACACTGTGTATTATACACACAGACCTTCAAGAGATTGATGGATATCACAATGTATCAAAATGTTAATAGTTATGTCCTAGTAGTACAATTTTCAATTGTGAATATTTTCTATAGCCCTATACTTTCTAATTTTATTTCCATGCTTTATTACCAGTAGGATAAAAATATCTGGAAAAAAAATCCCAAGGTGCTTAATATTATTTTTGCCTCCTCTGACTGATATACAAATGCCTGTGTGTTTGTAAACCATTTGGCAAAACAAAACCATCTGTAACTCATTTCTAGGGCAAGGGCACTTCTCAGTCCCAGGAAAACAGGAAAGGAAAGCACAAGATGTGACACAGATAAATAGAAGGACCTGGCCACTGGCACCTTCCCCAGGAGCATAGATGAGGCTCCCCTGGGATTGACCAGGGGCCCCAGCTCTGCCAAGTGCCCCAAGGTGTGGAGGTGGCCGCAGTGCTCAGCAGAGGAAGTGCCCACTACGTTTCCCTACAGCATAGCTGCTCACCTCCATGCGCACCCGACACGTGAGCCTCCCCAACCCTCAGGGCAGTGTGAGCGCTGTGCTCTCCTTGGTGGAGCAAAGATCTGAAAGCATAGGCTCTGTCCTACTCTCTGCATTGCAGGACTCCAGGGTTCCCAGAGAAAGCCAAGATTGCAACATGATTCTCCAGTGGTTCAGAGCTCCTTTGAGAATTTGATAAAAATGGAGACCCTTCCCTCAGCTCACACTGCCACACATTCCATATCTGCTTCTGGAGTGTCCTCAGCTCCCTGAAGCTCAGGAGGGGGTTGGGCAAGCTCCAAGGTAGGCTGGATCTCCAGTCTAATCTCCCATCTAGAGGTGATTCCTTCACAGTATTCAGGGCCGCAGGGCTCCTGGGAACCCAGCCTCTGTGCACCATCTCTCCCATCCCATTCCTTCCCACCCAGTCCAGGACTGTCTGCGCCTGCACAGGCAGCAGACCCTCAAACTCAAGCATCTCTCCTTCCTTCCCAATACCACCAATTCCCTTCAGTTTTCAAGATTCTCTGAGCTGGGCATCATGGCCCACACCTGCAATCCCAGCAACTGAGGCAGCTGAGGCAGGAGGATCATAAGTTTAAGGGCAGAGGCAGCCTGTGCAACTTAGCAAGGCTTTCTCTCAAAATAAAGAAATAAATAGCCGGGCGAGGTGGCACATGCCTGTAATCCCAGGGGCTCGGGAGGTGGAGGCAGGAGGATCACAGGTTCGAGACCAGAGGCAGTCTGTGTAACTTAGCGAGACCCTGTCTCAAAAAGTAAAAAAAAATGGGCTGAGGGTGCAGCTCAGTGGTCCAGCACTTACAGAGCATGCAAGCTGGAGACCCTGGGTCCAACCCCTAGTGCTGAAAATAAATAAATAAATAAATAAATAAATAAATAAATAAATAAAGTAAAACATAAAAGAGACTAAGGGTAGAGCACTGGCATAGCATGGGCAAGGCCCTGGGGCCAATCCTGCAGTACTACAAAAAAAATTCTGTTACTTTTACGTTGTTCTATAAAAATAAACACAATAGCTGAATGCAGCTGGAAAAGAAGACACATTTGATCGTCCGTGCCCCCTCTGCCTTGCATTAACACAAACGCTTCTTCAGACGCCCACATAATAGCTCATTTCCCACATTTCAAAGCCATAGCTCTGGAAATGCACAGTTATGAAAGTCTCCGAAAAATCCAAGCACCACATGCTGAATTCAGGAAAGTTTTGTTTAAAGACAACTCTTGTCGATTGTTTGCAAGGAAATCTCATCCAAGCAATGCCTCCTCATGTTTTGCAAGGGCACTCCTATTTTGCAATCATGTGTGGTTAGAGTTTGGGGGGCTTTTTGACTTCTGCAATCTCGAGGGTTTTGTGGTGAGGCTGAAAACCCAGCACACGGATCACTCACCTACAAACCCTGGCGGGCACACGCACGTGCCATTCAGGCCCTCGCTGTCGCAGCTTCCTCCATTCAGACAGCTGATGTTCGCGCAGGGATCCTTGTACAGTTCGCAGTGCATTCCTGCGGAGAAGCAGAGAGAATAGGGCGGCTCGTCAGGGTGCCTCCAACTCCTGTGGCCTCTGAAAGTCAAGGGTCTCAACAGTGTGGAACGGCATGGTGGCAGATTCCTGGTATGTATATGCGTGTGTACACTCATGTGTGAATACACCCACTCAAGCACACACGTGTGCATGTGCCCACTCGTGACTACGCAGTGTTGTAATTATGAGAAAATAACAAATTCAATCTCCACCCATAGGCCCTACTATAAAATATCGCAACAGCGTTTTCTCCCTGTGTCGCAAAGCTTGGGGCACAGAAAGCAGAAAACCTGCAAGATAAAATTTTTCAATGGCACATGCTTTGTAAGTCTCCAAAAGAAACAGAGCATAGTTAGATGCACCGAACAAAACATCACCATAATGGACGACAGGCTTCCCAATGTTAATATCCGCAGTCAGATAGTTCAGCGAGTCAGAGACCAGAGGAGAGAGAGGAACCAATCCCTGCTTGGACCACCAGCTAAAAACCGAATCAGCTCACTGCCCACTAAAGTTCACAGGTCCTGTGCACATCCTGTGCTCCAGGTCCTCCTGCTGTGTTTCACGTCTAATTTATTTCTCACGATGACCCTTGGACGTCCACGCTTGTCTCCCCATTTTACAGATGCGAAATAATCTAAGATCACAAAACCAGGAAAGGAAGGGGCCAGGATCCCAGTCCGAATCCAGAGGCTCCGCTTACAGAACAGTTTCCCTCTGAATGGCCAGGGAAATACTCAAAACTCTACGGAGTTAGCTGGGCACGGTGGTGCCCACCTGTCATCCAGCGGCTGGGGGGGGGAGGCAGGAGGATCGCAAGTTCGAGACTAGAGGCGGTCTGTGTAACTTAGCAAGACCCTGTCTCAAACAGTAAAAAAATGGGCTGGGGGCACAGCTCAGTGGTCCAGCACTTGCAAAGCATGAAAGGCCCTGGGTTCAACCCCTAGTACCCCCCCGCCAAAAAAAAAAACAAACTCTACAGAGTTCAGCACCCATTTCACAAAGAAAAAACATCTAAAAATCCTAGAGAGCAAAAACATAAAGCTTCCCATTTGGGTAAAAAAAAAAAAAAGAAGAAGAAGAAGAAGAAGAAGAAGAAGAAAAGAAAAGAAACTGTATAGGAGGTGTGATCAAAAAAATATGGTGACTGTGTAAATTAAAAACATACACACACAATACAAGATACTTTGCCACTAATTCCCCTCAAACTCCTTGCCCTGGCTTCAAACACACTTGCGCCGCCCTTGTGGCCACTTCCTGAAGCAACTGGAAGTCCTTTCTTGTCTTTAGCTTTCCTGCCTTGGCTGCCTCAGTGTCCTAGATCTATTCATGGTCGTCTTGACTTTGGGGAAGAGCCAGAAGTCTCAGATGTAATTAATAACGTGGACGAGGACACTCTGTAATGTTTTTATCTGATGGAAGTTGCCATGCCAGAAGCAATGTGTGACACAGAGCCTTGTTGTGTTAGAGGACGGCACGAAAGACATGAAAGAGGACTTCTAGAACCGCTTCACACAGTGGCCAGAAGAATGGCATGCGTGCGTCTGAAGCCAGGGGACGATTCACGGCAGTGTGTCTTTTACTCTGAGAAAAAGGTTTTAATTTAAAGATTCACTGTTGTGCCTGTGTATATGAACATGCTCGAAGTGGGTCTGGATTCCTTCCAACATAGATTGTTTTGACTTTCACATCGAGGTAGGTCTACTTGGTGGTTACTCTTTACAATGAACACGTTTAATTTCATAAGGGTTTAACTGAATAATCCTGCGCTATTTGCGAGAGGAGCATTACGTTGGAGAGCAAGACAGATGAACAGATTTCTCTCTGCCCCTCTCTCCCTCCTCTTCTCCCCCTCCTTCCCTCTACCTCTCATTTCACATCCTCTGGAGAGGAAGAGAAATAACACTCCGATCTGGACAGGAATGTTAATAAGGATAGGCATATCCCTCCCAACAGCCTCAAGAAAAATAAGCATAAAGCAAATAATCACTGAATGGTATTTATTGAATTTGCTCTCCACTCCATCGCTTAGCTCATATTGTGCAAGCGCCTGCCACACCCAGTGACTCATCCCGTAGGCACTGCAATTATCCTCCCTGGGCTTTGCTCTCACTTCTTTGTCAACGCCTTCAGAAACAGGGCTCAAGAAAGAGGAAAAGAAGAAAACAGAAATGCAACTTCCTATCTATCGTCATGCCTTATTTGAGCCAAGCTTTTTAGAACGGTGGCCTTTGATTGCTTTCTCTCTTGTACCCGTCATACCCAAGCCAACAGCAATATTATGCCAGTTATTTTTCTTAAGCGCCTTTTGAGACTTTGCCTTTCCTTTCTCCCTGGGACCACCACCCAGGTCCTACTGCCTCATGCCCAGTGGGATACAGTCCCTCACAGCCACATCCTTGTGCCCACTCTGTCTCCAGGGACTTCAAGGGAAGTTTCTGACTTTGTAAGATCAAAGACCGAACTTGCAGATTAGCACAAATCGGCTCATTTTTCTTCCTTTGGGTGTGCACAGCCTGTTCTCCCAGAAGTGTATATTTCTATTTTTCCACTGATCCACAAGTAGCATTGTTGTTGTTGTTAGGTGCCATTGAGTCGTGTCCAGCTCATAGCAACCTTCATAGGGTTTTCAGTGGCTGATTGTTTTGAGATTGCCTCCGGAGTGGATTGCCACCTCCTTCTCCCATTTTGGGAATCGAAGCCGGGACCTCCGAGACAGCAGAGCGGCGCTCTACCAACTGAGCTAAATCCTAGCCCCCGAGTAACATACTGCTGTTAGGTGTCGTTGAATTGGTATCCAGCTCATAGCGATCCTACATACAACAGAGGAAACACTATTGTCAGTGCTTCTCTGCTGTTCATAGGGTTTTCAATGGCAGATTGATTTTTTTGGGGGGAGTGGGCTGCCAGGTCTTTCTCCCAAGCCTACAGCACCTGGTGTTCCCAGGCAGTCTCCCATCCAAGTTACTAACCAGGCCCGACCCTGCTTAGCTTCCAAGATGACTGGATCGGATGCCACAGGGCTACGGCTGCAGGCCACGGGTAGCATTTTTGTTGTTGTTGTTGTTAGGTGCCATCGAGTCGGTATCCGACTCATAGTAACCCTCATAGGGTTTTCAGTGGCTGAGTGCTTCAGGATTGCCTTGGGAGTGGATTGCCAGGCCCTTCTCCCATTTTTGCAGTACTGGGAATTGAACTCGGTGCCTGAGAGACTGCAGCGCAGCGCTCTACCCACTGAGCTAAATCCCAGCCCCACGAGTAGCATAGGCTCCATGAAAAGAATAAAATGCAGAAAAGCCTTAACTACTTCAAAATATTCATCATAAAACAAAGATGCACATTGTTACAAGTTCCCATGGGGCTAATAAATGGGGACCAGGTGACAACAAAGGCTTTCAACTGTAATGAGAAATACAGCCATGTCTGCAATGTCTGCAGTGTGAAGAAACCTTCCATCAGACCTGAAGCTGGAGCAGTCAGGTCATCTCCACTGGACGTCCAGCAATGCACTAGCCAGTCCAGCCAGGGTAACCCGATATTAATTAGCACAGATTACCACATTGTTCAATAAAGCCTGAAAAGCAAGTTCTAGGCCAGATATTTAAGCACTGTAACTTTAAAGTGTTCAATAAAATAGATGTGATGAAAACACCCAAGATAATACACCATTTCAATCTTTTGCATGTTTGGGTTTCTTTTTTGGCAATAAATTTATCTCCTATAATACTCTTTCTCTATCTTTATCTTAAAAGATAAGACATTCTGTCACTTGAACATCCACTGAGACTTTCTT
This sequence comes from Pedetes capensis, assembly GCA_007922755.1. Lineage (NCBI taxonomy): Eukaryota > Metazoa > Chordata > Mammalia > Rodentia > Pedetidae > Pedetes > Pedetes capensis. The sequence goes on from VMDO01038586.1 coordinate 10,940, forward strand.
TGGCTTCAAGACTGGATGAAAATGAGTCTTCACAGACCGTGATTCCTATGAATCAAGAAGGTCTTACATGTCCCCCCTGAACACTTTGGCTACTTCCACTTCTATATCCTCAGCTTTGGGGAGCCTCTGTAAAAAATATTTGTTATCTTGCTCTGATGGTCCCTGGAGCTGAACAAATATGAACTAGAATCATTAAATAACAGAGAAGCACTGTCAAAGAAAGTGCCAGAAAATGAGCCCTCTAGGCTGGAAGGCATTCAAGAAAAGACTGGAGAAGAGTTACCTCTTCAAAGTAGTGTCGACCTTAATGATGTGAATGGAGTGGAGTCCCTGAGACCTCCTTTTGCTGATGTGGCACGACTCAAAATGAGAAAAGACATAGTGCCTGCAACATCGGACTCAAACATAACAAGATCATGTGCATGGCACAGTGTTAGGTAGCGCTTTGTTCTGCTGTACTTAGGGCCCCTGTGAGTTGGATCTGACTGAAGGGCATCTAACAATAACAACACAGTCGTGCACATTCTTCCAGTCAAGCCCTCCTCTCAAGCTCTGGGACAGCACCTTCCTGCACCCCTCACAGTCTCTGGCAGGGGGCTAAGCACTCCTCCAACACTATCTCTGGCATCCGGTCTCCTCTGCCAAACCTCCCATCCTTTGCCCTCTCCCTTGGCCTGCACCTCACGTGACACACTGGAACTCACCTAGCAGGCCCTGAGGCCAATCCTCCTTCCCTGCAAAGCTGAGCCTGGAGTTTCCGGGAACAGAGCAGGTTCCGCCATTGTGTGCAGGCACCACGCTGGGTTCCCCGTGGTTACCACGCCCCGTGCCAGATCAGGACTTATCTCTTCTGTCTGCTTCCCCAAATCTCTGAAGACCTTCAGGGGAGGCTGCGCCTTAACGCCTAGAAGCAATGATGGCCGTTCCACCAGAATCCTGTCCTTTCAAAAGGGACCCGTGTACTTTGGCTGACACGCAGGTGAGATCACCAGAGAAGCGAGAAGCCATTCCAAGTTCCAAATGGGCTTCAAAAACACCCTGTTTTGTGAGGGAAAACCAGGTCTACATTTCGAACTCAGTCCGTGGAATGACACAAGTGTCATGCACTGGCAAAGTACACAGCACACGCACGATTATGAAACTTATGTTTAGTCTCAAGCAAAAATAAACTGTAATGCAGTCAAAACTAATAAAAACTCATACTTTTCATATTAAAGGATGGAGAAGCAACGTTTCTGAAAAGATTTCTATTCTAAGCGCGCTCTTTACAGAAGTTAATTTTAGAATTAAAACGAGCAAGAATTCAAGGAATAGTGTATCAATTATCAATCTTTGTTGTCACCACAAGAGTAGTCACAATTAATATTTGAAAACTGAAGACCAGTATTTTATCTCCAGGAAAAGTAAACTAGATAAAGAAAGTTAACTGGAAGTGTTCTTCGTACTTACAACTTTGTACTTACAATTTACTTTTCCCATGAGAATTTTGCCAGTATTTGAGCTGTCACAGAGATCAACATCTGCTGCATTATTTCAGAAATGATAGTATCCCGACCCTAGCCTGATTATTCCCTATGTGCACCAGCCTCTGCCTGTTCTTCTAGGGAAGTAAGAGCACGAAGAAGGAAGGAACCCTAACTTCCTCATGTTTCTCTCTCATGCTGAAGGACTTCTTGTTGCTTGGTTCTGTCAGTCTGGTCCGACTCATAGTGACCCTATGTACAACAGAAGGAAACATGCCCCGACACTGTGCCATGCCTGGCACTATGTCAGTGCTTCTCTGCCATTCATAGGATTTTTTATTGTTTTGGAAGTGGACTGCAAGGTCCTTCTCCCAAGCCTACGGCACCCAGTATTCCCAGGCGGTCTCCCATCCAAGTACTAACCAGGACCGACCCTGCTTAGCTTCTGAGATCTCAGGGGATTGGACACGAGGGTGGCATGGCTATAGGTTGGACAAAGGTTAGGCATACAAAATACCCAGAAATTCGTGTGCACTGATTACACAGAATCTAGCAAAGAAAATCATTTTATCCAACAGAGAAAGAATTCTCATCTTTTCAACTACAAATTTTGGTTGTTGTTGTTGTTGTTGTTGTTAGGTGCCGTCGAGTCGAGTCCGACTCATAGCGACCCTATGTACAGCAGATCAAAACACTTGCCGATTCTGTGCCAGGCAAACCATCTTATTTGTGTTTAAGCCCATTATTGCAGACACTGTGGTAATCCATCTGGTGGAGGGTTTTCCTCTTTTCCGTTGACCTGCCACTCTTCCAAACATGATGTCTTTCTCCAGGGATTGTTCTCTCCTGACTACATGTCCGAAATATGTAAGACGCAGTTTGGCCATTTTTGCTTCCAAGGAGCACTCTGGTTGTACCTCTTCTAGGACAGATCTGTTGGTTCTTTTGGCAGTCCATGG
>VMDO01038587.1:0-13285 GCA_007922755.1 Pedetes capensis
CTTGATACATAGTGTGATTTAAGAAATGTTTCCAGTTTTTAGAATTTTTGTAAGTTCTTTTGAAGAATTGATATTCTTGATACCTATAAATTGTTGTTTGTCCCAAACATAAGCCTCTGGGGCTAGAATTTTCATTATGAAAAGTTTTCAATGACAGCTAAGTATTTTAAAGAAGGGTAGGATGACTGTTGTTACACGTTTCATCTAGTGTGAAATTTGATTGTGCATGTATTTCAAGAAATTTGCCAATTTCACATAAGTGTTAAATTGTTTGGCATGAAGATATTTTTGAAAAATCTTGCCATTCATCAGGGAACCATGGCAATATTAATGGCCAAGTGTAAAAACCAGGCTGCTTATCTCTAATCCTTGCAAATAGTTCTTTCAGAGGACTCAGCTAGTTTCCTCATATATGTTGTTGTTGCCATCCAGTTGGGCTCAACACAAGATGACTCTATGTACAGTGGAAACAAACACTCCTTAACACTGTGCCATTTGTGGCACAGTGTCAGTGCTTCTTTGCTCTTCATAGGGTTTTCAAAGGCTGATTGTTTTGGAATTGTTTGGGGAGCAGGCCATAAGGTCTTCTTCCTGATTTTGTTGTGCTGGAGATCAAATTCAAGGCTTCAGAGAGTGAGAGCTCACAGCAGCACTCTAACAACTGAGCTAAACCCCTGCCCCTTTCTCATATGTATGTGCTTTACAGTACACAGCTGAAAGTTCAGGAAGAAACTACTGAAGAATCTGAGTTCTTTTAGTATAGTTCTTTCATTTAAAGTTATGTTCTGTGAACTCTAGATACCTCAGTTATCTCTGAAATTTCAGATCTTTTCCATAAGCACAATAAGTCCATCTGACTCCTGTTTTTTTTTCATTCATTCATCAAGGTCTGAAAACCTTTTGAGGGTACTAGTCTAGGTCAGGGATGGAGTTTAGCTTGGTTGGTAGAGTGACACTGCAGCCTCTGAGGCCCAGGGTTCAATTCCCAGCATCATTAAAACAGGAGAAAGACATACAATTCACTCCTCAAGCAATTGATTCTGAAACAATCAGCCATCAAAAACCCGATGAGGGTCTCAATGAAGGTCAGCTGCAACTTGATGGCACCTAACAACAGCAACTATAAATCTAGGTCAATATAGGGTTTACTTTGCCTCATTTTATTTTATTGTTTTCTCTATACTATCAATTATCTTTGCTACCTGAGATCTGGTGTTTTGAAAACATTTTTTTCCCACATTTTGTTTCCTTTTGTTGTTGTTGTTGTTGTTTCTATGAGGAGGATAAATCCTGCCTCTAATATTCCATCTTGGCCCAAATTAAGTATTGTATTTTTTGACACTTTATTGCCTTACATCTTTTTAGAGGGAATACAAAGTATACACATTCTAACCAACATACAAACAAATTTTATCATTTATTTAATTTTTAACATTTATAAGAACTTGTACCATGTTATTTTAAAAGTAAGCAAACACAGCATCCCTTTTATGAAAAAAAAATCTATATAGCAATTTTATTATTACTTTTTGATTATGCTTATAAGTACTATATGCAATGACAAAAGTATGACAACATTCAATGTGGTGGAAAATTTAAGCGGAAACTTGTCAGATATTCAGCAAATGCTACCTAGAAGTCTTGATTATAGAAATATATTTGAATCGGTCATTTGTCATTCTAAATGGAGGAAGACACAGCATAAAACATTTCACACATATATAGCATGAAAAATATGCAAAGTGTTAAAGAGCACAGTGTGTTTTCAAATGTTCAAATTGGTATTTTTTAATTAAGAGATTTGAAATGTTAATTCAGCACTGAAACATGAAGCTGAGATAGCAGACCATTGTTAGATGATCAAAAGAGATCTCATACAATAGCCAACTTACACAACTATGATCAACCAATCAGGCTGTTATTAAAAATTAACTGAATAAGGAATAGTAAAGATTTTAAGAAGCCATAATGAGTGTTCAACAGAAATTACAAAATTTAACTTATAGAATACACTGTTTGTTATGAGACTTAAGGTTGTAATATTGAGTCATCACAAAAATGGAATAGCCAGTAAGTTGACAATAAGTTGATTCTGGTAAGTGAGTTTTTAAAGGCTATATAAATGAGACCCAGTCAAAAACCTTGTGGATGATGGAAAAAAAAAACTATGAAATGACCAATCATGAATTTCAGAATAGGGAAGGAATAAACATAATAATGTATTAAATAAAAATAGACTAAAACTGCAAAAAAAAAAAGAGGTTGTTTTCTCAAAGGAAGATTGAAACAATAATGATATAGAAGTAAAACAGTTCCAATGTCTTTAATATTATTTTGAAGAAGATAGAAATACACTCTCTAATTTCCCTGTTTATGCGTTTCTATCCTACAAAACAATTTAATCCATTGACAGTCCTGCATTTATCTGTTTTGAGTGTCAGTGGAGGAAAGCATGATTTAATAACACTTTAATTCCTAAATTAAACTTTCATGTTCAGGCCTCCTTCAAATCTCTGATCCAAAGTATTTATTGTAAAAGAATGTTTGGGAATTTCAGTTCCTTTTTTATGCCAACAAATTTATCATTTTTAAGCTTTTAAGTACATAGTGTTACATATTGGGACAAAACTCAAAACTCCCCCACTCTTTATAGCTAACTCCTATTCGTCTTTCTTATTTCAATTTTTTGGGTGTGTATGTCTAGAATCCTTCTCTGACCTTCCTCTGCTATTCTTTACTGAGATTACTGTACCATCTATATCACCTATACCATGCCTACTTTGTACTATCAGTTTGATATGATAGCATCCACTTGCCTATTTCTTCATTTAGAATGAATATATAGAGCAACGGTGAGCCTTCCTTCTAAGAATCATTGAAATAAGTATTAATACGCTGTGCACAGACCTTAGGTGAATAGTAGTTACTCATTGTTGTTGATAGGTACCAGTAAGTTGAATCTGACTCACCGTGATGCTATATAGTTATTCATAGGGTTTTCACTGGCTGACTATTTCAGGGTTGCTTTGGGAGTGGGCTGCCACATCCTCCCAATTTTTTGGAGCTGGAGATCTAACCCAGGGCCTCAGATACTGCAGAGCAGCACTTTACCAACTGAGCTAAATCCCTCATTAAAGGATTTTTTTCTCAAAGGAGGCTCTCCTCCATTCAATGTATTTTTTTTTCAAATATTCCTTAAAATGCACCAAAAATCAACAGCAATTACACATTATGTGCTTAAGCAATATCTTCATCTCATAATATGTGCCACCAGCATTGATCCCGCTATGAGTTGCCTAGGAGAAACGTTATACATTCATTTGAACAGTAGCAAATATTATTTCTCCATTTTTCCCAATATCTGTGATTAGGGACTTACAAAAATCTACAAACATTTCTTTATAACATCATCTTCTAGGAGTGTCTCTTGTGTGCTCATAGCCACTATTGTCAGTCTCAACATTCTGAATCTACTATTTTCCTATTTTTATTTCTCTTCTGGTTCTGGCTTCTATTCCCTGTGGTTATACTTACTGCAGAGTGTGCATCTTTACTGCTGGCAGCTGCTGCAGCACATTGCTACATTAATGCCTACAGAACTGCCAACAGTGTCAATGCAGAAAAGTGCAGAAGCTATTCCCAGGTGCCTCCTTATGTTTGCCAAGTGCTGCCATGAACAAAGGCTTAATTCTTTCCCAACAGTGACCCTAGGATTCCAAAGATTTACAGAGATCCTTTAGTGAAACACATATTTAATGATTTCATTGGGTGTTATCTCTCCCAGGAGTTCAGATCTGTGTTCACAAGAGTAAAAATGAGAAATTAAATCTATCCATTTCAGCAGCCATTTGCTTAAGTTGACAAACTTTTATTGAGTTCCTATTAAGTGCCACATACACTTCTAGGAAGTCAGTACAAAATAAACATTATTGATCCCTGAAAAAACAAGTTAGTGATTTCCTGTAAAAGTTAACACACAAATTTAATTTTGCTTTTTTAATTATCCCCAAATGTTTAAAGAACACTTATTTTCCAAAGCTCCAGAATAACAAATAAAATTGACCTGCCCTCATATAAGACAACTTTCTTTCTTCTTAAAGAGATAGTTAATAAACAAGTAGAAACTATATATATATATATATATATATATATATATATATATATATGGCATCATACTATTTATGTTACATTATGGACAGACTGTATTGTAGTGTTTTTCTTTACTAAGTATTGAATCTATGGCATTGTGTATGCTAAACACACACTGAACTACACCACTAATCCCTTAAGGGGATTACATTTTAGACAGAACAATTGGCTAACCATATGATATTTAAAAAGAAATATAGATATAGATACAAAAAATATTCTGGGCAGACAACAGGCATTTAGAGTAAAATACTAAAATTCATTATAATTTTTAAATCATGAATGATTTCTTCCATAAATAAATTTCATTTTGTTCACTAAGATATTACATTCCTGTTGTCATGCTTATCATTTGTGTGAAAACTGTTCTCCTCTATATTTGACTTTCTTTTTTCCTTAAAGTGTTAAAGCTACCTCTCTGGAACTTCCACTTTAAGATGGAAAACTAAAGGTAACCAACATGTGATGTGGGCTGGGGTTTAGCTCAGTTGGTAGAGTGTTGCTCTGTGCTCTCTCAGGCCCTGATTTCATCTCCAGCATCACAAAAAAAAAAAAAAAAAGAAAAAAGAAATAGGATACAGACCTGGCAGCCCACTCCAGAAAAAAATCAGCCATTGAAAAAACCATATTAATAACAATGAAGAACTGACATAGTGCCAGACATGGCACAGTGTCAAGTAGTGTTTCCTGGGTTGTACATGGGGTCGCTCTGAGTCAGACTGGACTTTATTACACCTAATAACATGTGATATGGTTAGCATAATAGGGAGTGGACTGTATTCCAAAGAAAAACATTTGGAAGAGCACAGAAACCACAGAGGCCACTGTGACATGGGTCCATGGCGCAGAAAACAGCTGAGCACTGAGAGGGAGTAAGGCCCATATCCAGTCACAAGTCTCTGCAGAAGGGGAACTGTAGCCCTCAATCAAAGAGGTAATTCTGACAGCTTGCACATTAGACTAGCAGTCCCAAAGGACAAGCCCACAGTCCTTGAAGCTCTTGGACACTTCTGGGGATTTGGTGAGACAATGGCTCTTCTGACTGGAGGGGTCAACATTGAAGAAATGATTCATTTTCACACACTCCATATTTTGGAGGGCCATGACCCAGTGCCATATTCAGAGGGAACCTATTGTACAAGAATGAGACACCCTGGGTAGGAGGTCTGATATAAAAGAACAATCACTAGTGGATAGTCTGGAGATGACCTGCCATAACCCCAGTATGCATTACAGCAGCATCAGTCAGTTACAGTGAGAGGAGAGTAGGATGCTGGCACACTGAGAGGTTCAGGCAACAGGAGCCTCAGAAAAGTTACTCAGACACAAGCTCTCATCCCTGGGGACAGTAGGCAACTCTATTTCCTAAGGGTAACTTCAGAGTTTATAAACTCTAAGCTGTGGTCAGATAAAAACAATCCATCCTCAACTCACCATCACCTCCACCAGACTCCAATAGTACAGGCCACAGAAGGAAGCTACTCCAGTACTTTTTCTTCTTCTTTTCTTTTCTTTCTTCCTGCTCTGCTGGGGATTGAACCTAGGGCTTTTCATGGAGTAAGGGCTATACCACTGTGCAGTACCTCCAGTCTTTTTCGTATTTCCTTTTCAGAAGGGATCTCATTGAATTGTGCAGGTTTCCTCTGGCCTTGGTTCTCAAGATCTTCCTGTCTCATGTCCTAGAGATACTGGAATTGCAGAGATGCATCAGTGTCAGACATTTTTTCTTTTTTTCTCTCTTTTCATTTTTATTTTTCATTGCCTCATTTCTCTTTTATGCAATTTTATCTTATGGTTTCTTTTCTAGTGCTCCTTTTTTATCTTTTGCTGCCTGTGTATTTTTTCAATTTACTATACTTTTATTATCATTTTTACTACTTTTAGATGCACAGATCACAAATCAAAAACACAAGAAGCACAAAAAACAAGGCAAACTGTCTACCACAAAAGACCTTTATTATTTAACCACTGAACCTAAAGATGCTGAAATACTTGAAATGTCAGACAACAAAATTAAAATTCTACTTATAAAAATGATCAACAGGTTTGAAGAGGACACAAACAAGCAAAATGAGTGAGGTAAGAAAATCAATGTAGGACATAGTTCAGAAAGTTACTAATGTAGAAGAGAAAATCAGCCAAAGGATTGAGAAATTCAGGAAAGAAATTTTGAAAAAGAAATATTGGAAGGAAACAATTGAATAAACCAAATAAAAAACACAATGTAAATCTTCACTAATAGGTTAGGTGAAGGAGAAGATATAATATCTGGGATGGAGGACAAAGTTGAGTAAGAAACTTCAGATACTGACATAGAAAAATAGTTTAAAAACATGACTACAACTTCTAGGAACTTTGGCAGATAATCAAAAGACCAAATTTAAGGATCCAGGGAGTAGAAGAAGCAGAGGTAAAAGCTAAAGGCATAGAAAATTTATTCTATGAAACAATAGCAGAAAAATTCCCAAATCCAGGAGAAAAAATGGACATCCAGCCACAAGAGGCACTTAGAAAACCAAATAGACCTGACCACAAAATAACTTCCCATGACATATTATAATTAAAATGACAATACTACATGACAAAGAAACATTAAAAACTACAACAGAAAAAACATGAAATCAGTTACAACGACAAAACTATCAGAATGACATCAGATACCTCATGTGTTGTTGTAGTTAGGCGCCATTAAGTTGTGTTGAACTCACAGAGGTCCTATGTACAACAGAACAAAACAATCCTCAATTCTGTGCCAGGCTTATGATCTTTTTTATGTTTAAGCCCATTATTCCAAACACTGTGTCAATCCATCTAGTTAAGGGCTTTTTTTCATTGACCTGTCACTCGAGAAACATGATGTCCTTCTCCACGGATTGGTCCCTCCTAACTACATGTCCAAAATACATACCAAAGATACAGTCTAGCTATCCTTGGTTCCAAGGAGCACTCTGGTAGCACTTCTTCTAGGACAAATCTGTTGGCTCTTTTGGCAATTGATGGTATATTTATTATTTGCCTCTAGCACCATAATTCAAAAGCGTCAATTTTTGTCTTCTCTTCCTTATTCACTGTCCATCTTTCACAAACATATGATGTGACTGAAAATACCATGGCATAAGTCAGGTGCACTTTCATCTTAAATGCGACATCTTTACATTTCAAAACTTGAAAGTGGTCTTTTGCAATAGCATTTCCCAATGCAATGCATCTTTTGATTTCTTGACTGCAGCTTCTATGGATATTGATTATAGAACTAATCTAGAACTATAGCAAAATCTTGGATAACCTCAATATTTTCTCCATTTATCATGGAGCTGCTTATGACGCAGTTGTAAAGGTTTTTGTTTTGTTGATCCTGAGGCAGAATTTATACTAAAGGCTGTGTTCTTTGATCTTCATCAGTAAGCGTTTCAAATCCTCATCACATTAAGTAAGCAGAGGTGTGTTATCTGCATAATGTGGGTTGTTAATAAGTTTTCCTCCAATCCTGATGCTTCATTCTTCTTAATAAAGTTTAGTTTCTCAGAATATTTGCTCAGCCTAGAGATAAGAAATACAGTGATATACATGGTTCCAGGCCATCTTCTGAATCTGGCTTGATTTTCTGACAGTTCTCTGTCTAAATAGTGCTATAGTCACTTTTGAAGGATCATAAAGAAAATTTTACTTGCCTTTGATATTAATGATATCATCCAATAGTCCACATTTGTTTGGATCCCCTTTCTTGGGAATAGGCACAAATATGGATCTCTTCCAGTCAGTTGGCCGGGTAGCTGTTTTCCAAATGTTTTGACATAAACAATTAAATGTTTCCTGAGGTGCATCTGTTTGCTAAAACATCTCTATTGATATTCCATCAATTCCTGCTAGAATAAAATATAGAGAAACCACTTCAAGACATAGGCGTAGACAAGGATTTTCTAAATAGTATTTCATTATACAGAAAACAAGACAAATGGGATTGCAGAAAATTAAAAAGCTTTTGCTCAGCAAAGGACACAATTATCAGAATGAAGAGACAGCCAACAGAATAGGAAAAGAAATTATTGCCAGCCACACATCAGACAATTGATTAATATGTACAATATACAAAGAGTTAAATAATTAAACACCAAAAAAGTAAAGTAACCAATTTTGGGACATGGGGAAAAGAACTGCACAGAGACTTCTCAAAAAAATACAATTGGACAATAATCATATGAAAACATCTTCAACATGCTTACCCGTAAGCAAAATGAAAATCAAAACTACATTGAGATACAATCTCACACTAGTCAGAATGACTAGCATCAACAAAACAGGCAACAACAAATGGTGATGAGGATGCAGGGAGAGCAGAACCCAACTACACTGCTGTGGAGAATGTAGTTTGGTGCAGCACTATAGAAATCCCCCATATGTCTGTCAGCTTGTCATGGTGTGGGGGCTTGAACACTGCTGTGATGCTAAAAGCTATGCCACTCGTATTTCAGATACAAAGAGCACCATCCATGGTGGACAGGTTTTAGCTGAGCTTCCAGACTGAAACAAACTAGGGAGAAGGACCTGGTGACTCACCCACAATACAAATAGCCATTGACAAAACTATGTATAGCAGAGAATCTCTGTCAAATATGGTGCCAGAAAATGAGCACTGCTGCTCTACATTCTCTGAGGACCTGTCTTTAATCCCCAGCATCGCAAAAATGGGAGAAGGATGTGGCAATCTAAAAGCATTCTTGAAGAACAATCAGCTATTAAAAATCCCATGAGAGTCACTATGAATTGGAATAGACTCAAAGTCACCTAACAACAACAACAGACTGGAAAGCATTCTACTAATGAGTTGTCTCCTCAATGTAGAGTCTACATTAATGACAGTAATGGAGTAGAGTCCCTGAGACCTTCTTTTGCTGATGTGGCATGAAACAAAATTAGAAAAAATGTAGTGGTTGCAACAACAGGCTCAAACATAAAAAGATAGTGTGCACGGCACAGTGCTAGATAGTGTTTGTTCTGTTGTACACAATATCACTATGAGTCAAATTCAATTTGTCTGTAGCTTATAACAAAAATATAATCAATATGCAAACAAGGCATGGTGGTACATGCCTGTAATCCCAGCAGGGACCTGGGAGGCAGAAGCAAGATGATAGGAAGTCCCATACCAGAAGCAGTCTGTGTAAATTAGCAAAACCCTGTCTCAAAAAGCAAAATGTAAAAAAAAAAAGAAAGAAAGAAAGAAAGAAAGAAAGAAAAAAAAAAAAAGAAGTTGAACTGGAGGTGCAGCTCAGCGGTACTGCACTTGCAAACCATGCAAGTGTGAGGCCCTTGGGTTCAACCCCCAGGACCGCAAAAGAAAAAAAAATCAGTATGGGGTTTCCTTAAAAAACTAAAAATATAACTACCATATGATCCACCAATACCACTCCTGGGTCATTCTTAAAGAAATATATGTAAACATACTATAGAAATATTCATGTTTATAAAAGTTGGAATCAACCTAGGTATCCATCAACACATGAAGGATATGGAAATTGTGGTATATATACACCATGTAGTTTTACTCAGCCACAAAAGAAAAAATTATGGAATTTAGTGGAAAATGGATGGAGCCCGTTATCATTTTAACCAAAACAAGCCAGACCTAGAAAAATAAGCATTGTATGCTTTCTCTCATATGTGGATGTTAGACTTAAATATATATTCAATATTAAAATATATAGGTCATGAAAATATGAAAGCTAATGGACTAAAAATAAAGAGTAGAAGGGGCAGAAATAAAGGATAATGAGTGAAATGAAAGAAAATATCACATAGTTTGCACTTAAGCCAAAATTGGGATGTATTTAGATAGATAGATAGATAGATAGATAGATAGATAGACAGACAGACAGACAGACAGACAGGCATACAAATAAGATATGCAATTAGAAGGGGACCATTGCTAGGGTGGGGTAGGATTAGGAGAGAGGGGTCAGGAGAGTGTACTTGGAGAAGGTGAACATGAGCAATGTATAATGATATGCATGTGTGGAAATGTCATAATGGGACACATTATGTTGTAAAACCAAAAAAAAAAAAAAAGATACTAATACAATAAGATCACCACCAGGAAAAAAATTAAAACATAAAAACTAAAATTATCCTCTGAATTAGCTTGAGTAGTAAAAGCAAGTAATTATTTTTCTTTACTGTAGAGCTGAATTCAGTGCCTCCCACAAATTTTGCATGTGCTCTACCACTGGATTGTACCCACAGACTCTTTTATTTTTATCATGAGATAAGGGTTTTGCTAAATTCCATAGCTCACCTCTGGTATTGAACTTGCAATTTTCCTCCATCTACTTCCTGATTACAGGAATGCACTGCCATGCCCGTCAAAGGAAGTAAATATACATATACATATATATATATATATATATATATATAATACATATATAATTTATAAAATGTATATTATATATAATATTTATATGTTATATATAAATATATATCATATTATATATTATATTTATATATTTTTATATTTATTTATTTATATATTTTATATATTTGTATATATTTATATATTTATTTATATATACATAATTTCAATTTGAAACACCAAATTTAGTTATTAGTTACTACCCAAAGCAATACCAAAACAATTGGCTATTGAAAATCCTATGAGAGTTGCTATGAGTTAGACTCAACTCGAAGGCACCTAACAACAACAAACATAATTTAAATGCATTCATTCTATTCTTCTAAAAAATCATTAATTATTGAATTGAAGTCAGTAGACACAGGCTAGCTGAATGTGCACACTGATTAATCATTAACTAACAGGACTGATTCAGTCAATGAGGCAAAGGGTTGTATTCTGGCCATTTATAATAGGCAATTAGATTCATTTCTGATAGGGAAATCTCATAGAGCAAGGGTCCACAGACATGACAGAAGGCACTTGAATAGTTGGAGATCAGGCTTATTTAAGGAATATAAGAAGAAAGAGAAGGGGAGAAACAGAAAGCAGGGAAAAGTTCGAGAGGATTAGTTGGGCATGCTGCAGTTGAGGGGAGGGTTTAGGATTATAGCTGTAACCACTTGTGCTAGGTAGGATCTGTGGCTTTTATATTGTAGGGAAGTTCTTTGTCTGAGAGTTAGATGGTAAAAGATTCATTTTTTTCTCTTGGAGGAAAGGGAGGGAGGGGGCAGAGAGAATGTGGCTAGAAGTTTGGAGTCTTAGGAATGCCCAACCTGTCCAATGCTGGTGATCTCTCTTATCTTAGGACCTTGGAGCTCTGTTGGGAGAGGGGTGCTTTGTCCTCTCATTCTTACTTTTTGGTTATATAGGAGGAGGAGCAAAGTTCTCCTCTGGCTTCTTCCTGCTGTGGAAGGACATAGTCATCCTCCGGCATGGAGAAGCCAAGTGTGGTTGGTTTTAAAATCATTGTTTATAGTTGTTATTTATTATTGCATTATAAATTGTTCTAAAATATGACCATTTACAGCAAAAATATTTGATACCTTCCAATGTGTGCCACCAGGAATCCGGATACTCATCATCTGGATCCTCTAAGAGTTTCTCAGAGAGCTGAAAAATAAGTTGTTCACTGGATCCTCAATCATGTCAAGGTGGATTTCCTATTCCACGAAAAAAGAATAATTTCTTCTTAGCTTTGTCATGGTTTTACTACATGGCCTGTGACAATGTGATTTGGTGGAAGTGAGTAGCTTCTGGATATAATACTAAAGGAGGGAATCACAAGATCCCTGGAAAGCAACCACAGTGCTAGCTTTTTTAGAAAATCCTTTGCACAAGGCAAACATGTATATGCATATATCAGATTCTAATTAGCACACTGAAGACTTTTGGGACTAAAACAACACAGAAAGTTTAGATCCCCATAAAGATTCTAGATTGACCACTGATTGACACATAGTCTGATCTGAATTAAGTGGCTTTTCCACAAGACTTGAAGACTTAACCTTGGAACCAGAGATTACAAAAAGTAGATTAGAATTTGTAGCCCTAGATCAACTTCCTGTTAAAACAAATTATCAACATAAGCCATAACAGTTAGTAAAATCCCAAATGTTTTCATGTTTATTTGTAGTATATAATCCAAAATTTGAAGAACACATAAGGAGTCATAACAAATTCAAACCAGATTTAAAAGAGAACCAATGAATTTCAACAAGAAGATGACAAAAATACTGGAGTTATTTGACAAATAATTTGAAGCAGCTATTACCAATATGCTTCAATATGAACGTTCTTGATATAAAAGAGAAAATACAAAAATCTCTCTAAATTAAGATACTCGAAAAAAATCAAACAGAAATTATAGAACCAAAAAGAATACAAAAAAAAAATGAATCTGAAAATAAAAACTCATCAGATGATCTCAACAGCAGGAGAAAAATGGAGTGATGCCAGCAATTTGATAGAATAGCAAGTGCTAACACTAATTCTTCCAGAAACACAATGAATTAACCGCCATATTTAAACTCAAACAATCTTATGAGGAGTCACGAAACTAAATAAAAGTTGCAGTATGCCTGGGAATTGTGAAGTTGAGCATAGATACATTGAAACATGTAAGAACTGTTTGACTTCTTTCACCAAACTTCCTCCTCCAAACCTGTACAGCTCAAATCAGTTTGTTTCTCCTTCAAAGCAATAGTGAGGAGGCGATAATACTAGGATATGAATTCAATGTTCTGGATTTCTTGGAAGATTGCCCAGAGGGACAAGTTTCTAGTTGCCTGACTTAGAATACTAATGAAACCATTATAGTATGCTTGGAAGTCAATGAAAGCGAAAGTGAGAGGATATGGCTTGTAGAAGCACCAAAGGTTCTATAAAACTTCAGATACAGCCAGTATGGATCATGAAAATTTGGAAAGAGTATTCAATTCAAGTCTTCTCTATTAGAGTAAAGCGAGAAAAGTGAAGCATCTAACATTTTGGGATTTTGAATAATTGGCTAAGGGACTTTAATGTCTTATCTGATGTGAGAGCTGATAAATAGCTTGTAATTTAGACATCAAGGGGCCACTGAAAACAAAGGGAAGAGATTTGCCTTACCATATAACACCAGAGAGTATTGCAGAACAAAGGCAAAAATGAGAAGAAGAGGTTATGATCTCTTTGGATAGAAACTGACAA
>VMDO01038588.1:0-13370 GCA_007922755.1 Pedetes capensis
GTTGAAATAATGAGGAGAATTGTTGCTTATTTTTACAAGTCTGATTGTCTTAAAGTAAGGTTTCCTCAAATTATAGCTTACCTGCATCAGACTTGCCCTGGCGTGTTTATTCAGGAAGCTGGCCTCTGCTCCAGATCTAGTTAGTCCAAATCCCTGAGGTGATGTCAAGGAAGCAGCATTTTTAGCAAGCAATTGGGTGTTTATGAAGCAAAAAGTGTTCCACCGACAATCTGATAATCATAGCATTCAGGGGCAATTATTAAGGAGCAGAGGTGTTGGAGTTTACATGAGCTGGGTTTGAATACTCACAATGTCCCTGGACAAATTAATTGCCCTTTCCAAACAGCATCCAACCACTTTATTCTATTTGGGAGAGCCCTATCATATGCTGATATCCTGGCATTATTATCAAGTGTCATGATGTAAATAGCAGCTGATGTAAATGTTATATATTCTTGAATTGAATCCGCACCCTCTCAACAGTTTTAGAGGGCTACAGAATCAGATGTGGATTAGAATTTCATGTGGATTGGATTTATGGTTGAGAGAGCTCCCTAATTCTGTCAAAATGGTGCAGATTAGGTTTGAGAATGTATGGAAATCTGTCCATACTCTTCTGTGAAAGGGAAACAGTGGCTGCCACGTGGCTATTTCCTCTAGGCTGGATGTGACTCTTACCATCTTGAAGCAAAGCAAGTGTGATGACCTCCAGAAGACCCTGGGTGCAGTCATGACAATGAAATGGACTTAACTCCCCAGCTGATAGCCGGGCCTATAATCACAGGGGAACTATTGGTACTCCCTCGTGGAGTGGGGAGTGAGTATCAGGAGATACTCAGGAGATGCTCTTCCCCCAATTCCAATCCAGGCTCTATAGGAGGCAGATGAGCTGGATTCCTTGGTAAGACTTCCTAGTGGTGGTGGTATTAGGTGCTGTTGAGTCAGCATCTGACTCATAGGGACCATACATACAACAGGGGAAACACTATTGTCAGTGCTTCTCTGCTATTCATAGGGTTTTCAATGATGGATTGATTTTTTTTTTGGTGGGGGGGAATGTGGGTTGCTGAGTCCTTTTCCCAAAAAGCTGATATATTGTTGTTATTGTTGTTGTTAAGTACTATTGAGTCAGTGTCCGACTCATAGCGACCTTATGTACAACATATGAAACACTATTGTTAGTGCTTCTCTGCTATTCATAGGGTTTTCAATGGCTGATTATTTTTTGGGAGTGGGCTGCCAGGTCCTTCTCCCAAGCCTACAGCACCTGGTGTTCCCAGGCAGACTCCCATCCAAGTACTAACCAGGTCTGATCCTGCTTAGCTTCCAAGATCTGATGAGATTGGATGTCACAGTGGTATGGCTGTGGACCTGCTGGTGGTGTAGCTGCCCATAAATGCTGCTGTGGGGAAGACAGCCTTCTTTTTATAAGTGATACTGATAAACTCATTGGTTCTTGGAGGTGGACTTGATAGAATCCTCTCTGTGGCCTGTCTGTGCCCTCCTTGGTGTGAATAGATGTTCCTTCATGTCTCCCTAATGGAAAAGCTATGCTGCAGTGGTCACTACTGCTGCTCACCTACTGACAATCAAACTCTTTTTTTTCTTTTTTGTTTTTTGTACTGGGGTATTGAACCTAGGGCCACATGTATGTTTTACAAGTACTGTACCACTGAGCTGCTGTACCCGCAGCCCCATTTTTACTTTTAATTTTGAGTCAGGGTCTCATTAAGTTGTGCAGGCTACCTCTGGCCTCAAACTTGCGCTCCTCCTGACTCAGCCTCCTCAGTCACTGAGATTATAGGTGTGTGCCCATCTTGTCCAGTCATGCTCTTTTTCCCCCCTACTGATTCTACTCAGCTAAATTGACAAATTCCAACCTCCCTTTCATCATGATACAGAACAATCGACTGAACTATAAGCAGGATCTCTGCTTTTCTGTAAACCCTCTTGAAAACCCAGAAACTGACTTGTCGTATGTACTTTGTCCATCGCTCTCCCTCTTCCTGCCTGTGATGGAGGTGGAGGTGGAGTCATCTTCTAGGTAGCATAAGGCAGTGAACTTAACAGTGGCTAAACGGAAGCTTAACAAAGCCTAGATTGGATGGCTGACACATCGCCTACCTTGTTGGGTGTGCTCCTTGCTGGTCCAGCCCAGATGTTCAGACAGGAGGTGCGGCCACACACAGAGATAATTAAATACAACTCACTCGGGACCCTTGGGTGAGGGGCACAGACTCCTGCAGCCCTTGGGAATGCCACGAGAGAGGATAAAGGAAAAGCCTTGGGCACTTTTGCCTTGCAGGGACTGAAAGCTCTTTGTTGTCTCTCTGCCCTGACAAGGGCCGAGAGGAACCCAAAGTGTATAGTTTACAAGTGCTATAGCTCTTATGCTGCCTCAAGGTCAGCGGCAGCTCTTCTGCCTCTGGCACTGGGACCAGAGACTGTCCTCAGCTTCTGTCCCTAGGTGCTGGGCCAAGAGACTGTCCTCACCTTGATTGTAGATCTTCCTCCTTGAGAGCGCTGTCTAGTTGTCCTGGTTTTGGTGGTCACAAGGAGAGATGCTTCCATGTTGCTGGTCAAATCTAGATAGAGAGATATTGTCTTGATGGTTGAATCCAGAGAGAGAGAGATTGTCATCTTGATGGTCAAATCCAGAGAGAGAGCTGCTGCAGTGCAGCTCCTTTTATAGATGGCTCGAACCAATCAGCTTCAAGTCCTTTGTTTTCCAATTGTCCCATTAGGTTTGGGGGATTTGTGAAGGGTTTTGGAAAAGTGTCCAATCACGTTATTTTCACTTTTCCTAGATTTCTAATTTACAAACTGGATCTTTAAAAGCTTTTTTCCCAGTTTTGGGTTTTTTGCCAATTTCCTCCCAATTTCTCACTTTACTATCTGACCTGCTTCATTGTCCTGACTGCTTTTCTCTGTACTTTCTGTATATGAGAACCATAACTCTTCAGTTGATCAAGCTAAGGTAACTTGGGTTTTCTGTTATGTGCAACAGAATCTATTCTTCACTGATACAAAGGCAGGGGCACCCACCATTAGGCAGAGTCTGGAGGACCAAGTAGGTAGTGAATGAAAAGCATATACCATAGTACAGGAATAAAGTACTTCATACCTAATGGCCAAGAATTAAGCTGTTCTTTCTTCCTAGGAAGGGGATTGCCTTAATCAGCTTAAGGTGCTATAACAAAATGCTATAGCCTGGGTGGCTTAAACAACAGAAATGTATGTTTTCAAAATTTGGGAGGCTAGAAGTCCCATATTGAGGAGTTAGCAAGTGTAGTTTCTCTGGAGGTCTCTCTCCTCGGTATGCTGATGACTGCCTTCTTGCAGTGTCCTCAGGTGGCCTTTCCTCTATGTGTGTGCCCCCGGTGTTTTTGTGTCCTAATCTCCTCTTCCTATAAAGACATCAGTCCTGTTGGATTAAGGAACAACCTTTAAAACTTTCATTTTTAAATCTTAATTACTTCTTTGTCTCCCTTCATTACTATTTTATTTGCATATAGTATAATGAGTTTTATTATGGGATTTTCATACAACTGTATCATGTATTTTGTGCTTGATCTGTCCCTTATTACCACTCATATTACTTCTTCTTCCCCCTCACTAATACCCCCACTCCATATAACACACACACACACACACACACACACACACACACACACACACATTTTTAAAGGTAAATCTATTTTCCAGAGTGTCTGCAGCCATAGCACCCTTGCATCTGAGCCCACCTGATCCCAGAATCTAAGCAGAATCAGCCTGGTTAGTCCTTGGATGGGAGACTGCCTGGAAATACCAGGTGTTACAGGCTAGGGAGAAGGACTGTCAAATCACTCCCAAAACAATTTGCCATTGAAAACCCTATGAATAGCAGAGAAGCACTGACAATAGTACCAAGTACGGCACAGTGTCAGAGAGTGTTTCGTTCCGTTGTACATAGAGTTGCTATGAGTCATACCTGACTTGATGGCACCTAACAACAAGAACAACAAGCTTCCAGGTATGAGTGAAAGCATGCAATATTTCTCTTTCTGAGTCTGGCTTATTTTGCTTAAAATGATGATCTCCAGTTCCATCCATTTTCCTGTAAATGACATATCATTCTTTTTATGGCTGAATGATATTCAATTTTGTATATATACCACATTTTAAAATTCATTCATCTGTTGATGGACATCTTGGCTGATTCCATATATTTGCAATTGTGAACAGTGCTGCAGCCAATGTGGAAGTGCAGGTGTCTCTATGATATGATGACTTTGATTCCTTTGGGTATACACTCAGGAATGGTATAGCTAGATCATATGGTAGTTCTGCTTTTAGTTTTCTGAGGAAACTCCGTAATGATTTCCATAATGGCTGTATGAGTTTACAGTCCCACCAGCAATGTAAAAGAGTACCCCCTCTACCAGGATTCTCACCTGCATTTGTTGTTGTTTGTTTTGTTGATGTTAGCCATTCTGACTGGGATGAGATGGAATCTCAGTTTTGATTTGCACTTCCTTCTTAATTACTTCTTTAAAGTCTTATGATGGTTAATTTTATGTCAATGTGACCTGGCCAAATGATGCATAGATACTTTGTCAAGCATTATTCTGGGTCCATTTGAGAGGTCATTTGGGGGTGAAATTGGTACCCACAGATTGAATAAAGCAGCTTGCTGTCCCTGGTGTGGGTAGAACAAAAAATTTTGACCCTCCCAAAGTAGGAGGAAATTCTTCCTGCCTAGTGGCCTTTAAGATGGGCCATCCACTTTTTTCCTAACAGAAACATCAGTTCATCCTGTTTTCATGCTTTCGCATATGGACTGGAACTAAACCACCAACTTTCTTTTGTCTATAACTTACCAACTCACCTTGCATATCTTGGGGCACAAACCTCCATAATTATGTTAACCAACTCCTTATAATAAAGCCTTCTATGTTGATATAGACATCCTACTGGCTCTGTTTCCATGGAGAATATTAATAAAAAACTCTATTCCAAATTCAATCATTGTAAAGGGCAGGACTTTAACATATGAATTTTGGGGGTGGCACAATTCATTCTACAACAGGGATGTTCCTACCTGTTACCTTGAGAAAAGGACCCCACATGTGAACTTCCATCTTTAGCCCACCCTGCTAGCTCTGATCTCTTGTTTCGGTCATTTTGATCTCTTGGTAGTAAATTATCTGAGGTATTCCTTATATTGTAACATTTAAAAAATGGCTAATACAGTTAGATTTTGCTTGTTGGAATTATAAGAGCATAAGGAAAAAATCTAACTCTCAAATACCAGTATAGTTCTTCTGTCCCTAAAACACCCTGTAGGATGTTTAAAACAGAAACCGAATGCCCATGAACAGGTCCATGCTTTTGCTTCTGTTTGATGAGGTCAAGTCAGTGGAGGGAAGTGAGATAGGAGAGGGTGCAGTTCCACCCTGCTGCACTTTCCATCTGGCTCTTTGAAATCCAGGACTGGGTGGCACATTATTTTGCTTGGTCCTCTAGTTGTATCTTTAGTTTTACAGCACTTGCAGAATTTCTTCAACTCTTAAAAAAGCTTATCACTTACTTGGTTGCTTGCTTATTTGTTTACTTACTTAATTACTTACTTACTCATTTACTTACTTATTTATGGCAGTTGAGGGTTGAAACCGCAGCTTCACATATACTTTTGCAAGTGCTCCACCACTGTTCTGCACCTTCAGCCCCCTTTCTATTTTTTTTTTTTAATTTTGAAACAGGGTCTTATTAAGTTATGCAGGCTGCTTCTGTCCTTGAATTTATGATCCTCCTGCCTCTGCCTCCCAAGTCACTGAGATTACAAGTGTGCATCATTGTGCCCAGCCTATCTTGTGCTTTTAAAATCTCTTCATTTGCCATGCAGGTGGGGTTCTGCTGGGCACAGACACTGAATCTGAAGTCAGTATACTTTAAGTTTATATGCATGAATTGGGTCTGAGTCATCACCTCTCAGCAAGTCTCTTGGCAGTTATTAAAATAATGGATCTGATAGCATATGTATAATTATACAAACAAAATCTTCATGTGAGAATTGTTGCTGGTTTTGCTTTGTGAAGGAGTCAAGTCCTTGGGTGTTTAGATTTGTGTGCTGCTTCTAGGTAATGGGCAGAGACAGTTGGAGGAGGACCAAGATTAGTAAAACCTAGAGTACATGTGAATTGCTAGCAGAGCTCTATGAAATCAACACTCCCCCTACCTGCAGGCCTCTCCCTGGAGTCTGATTAAGTAGTTTGGTTTGGGACTCAGGAATCTGTGTATTTAATATGCACCTAGACATTCTAACGCAGGTGATTGAGAGACTGTGCTTTGAGAAACACAGACTTCCAAATGGAGAAATATATATATGTGGCCAACAAGTAAATAAATGCTCAAAATCACTGGCATTTAGAGAATTGTAAATGAAAATGATATGATGTCTTAAACCTATCCAGTTGGCAAATATTTCTCTTTGTGATAATACACAGGACAGGAAGACACAGCAGGTTGTCACTCTTGCTAAGCAGACTAGGAAGGGACTGTGACTCATCTTTGCTGTGGGTAGAAGATGGGGTTTAGTGTGGTTGGTAGAGTGCTGTTCTGCACTCTCTGAGGCCCTGGGTTCAATCCCCAGCACTGCAAAAAACGGGAGGACCTGGCAGCCCACTCCTGAAACAATCCTAAAACCACCATTCGAAACGTTACGAGGGTCACTACAAGTTGGATCTGACTCAAGGGCATCTAAAAACAAAACATTAAGAGCTTTATAAAGTTCTTATCCTTTAAACCTAGAGAGTACTTGGAGGAATTTGTCATAAAGGAGTGATCTCAGTTGCCTGCAAAGTTGTAATTTTACAAAGGCCTAGTTCACCACAGAGTTACTATGTGAAAACAGAAATAGTCTAAGTGTCCAACGAAAAGGTATTTGGTTACAAATTATGGTAGTTTTAACTAATATAATGTTATGCAAACATTAGAATGATTTTGTGTAAAGATATATAAAGCTGTGAGGAAGTTACCAGGAAGTGATTCTAAGTGAAAAAAGAAATATATCTGGAAAAATCATTCCTTCATATTTTTCTATGTCTTTCAAAATCTCTATAATGAACATGTCTTTAATTTTAGTGGTTGAAAAGATACTAATTAATGTTACTTTTAAAAGGGAGGAATTACCTTTGGCATCTGTCAGGGTAGATTTGCATTTCTATCACTGATGGAATGTGATTTGGGACATTAATCTGTGCATTTCAGACTCCTCAACTGTAAAATTGAGTAAATGCTAACAGCATATGGGTTTGTCATGAGAATTAAAAGAGATAATTATGGTAGGTGTACATGACACATAGTAAGAGCCTATAAATGCTGGATTTTTGTCTCTTTTCCTTTTCAAATTTTTGAAATCAGAAATACTAAACCCTCTGGCCAATGAGCAATGAATAGGAATTTACTTTTTTTTACACACACCATGGAATTTCAAGTTATTTCTTTTGGATCCTTTTCTGGGAAAGGCTTTCTTATGACACATTAGAAACTCTTAGAAGTGAAAGCTGGAATTTGTAGTTAGCACCCAAATTGACTAATTGCAGCCTCTGGTCTTATTTTGTTTTCCCTTTTGTCAGTTTTAACAGTTTGAAATATTTAAATATTTTTCCTCCTTCTACAATTTTAATAAAAGAAAATCCTATGATCCTTATTTAGAGAGGCAATAAAACTTACACTATTAACATTTTCTATCTCATCAAAATCCTACAGCGTCCCACTATCATTTGTAGTTGCATCAAAAATATAAGATACCTAGGAATAAATCCAATAAAAGATATGCCAGACTTTAACAAAGAAAACTACAAAATATTATTGAGAGAAATTTTGAACACATCTAAATAAATGGAGAGAGGTACCATCTATTGCTTAATGCTTTGGAAGATGTAGTACTGCAGAAATGTCAATTTTCCCCCAGTTTAATGTATATGTATGATTAGCTTATATGCATTCTATGAACTGGAGTGTTTGTAGCAGGACTATTTGTAATTACACAAAATGGAAATCAACCCCAATGCCCCCCATTAGTAGGATGGATAAATAAATTGTGATTTATTCCAAAATGGAATACTATGCACCAGTGACAATGAGCAGTCCACCATTAAATGTTGCCTGCAGTGGTGCCACTGTGGTGTCCTATTGTGTCAGATCACAGAAGCTAAGCAGAAGCCAGTCTGGTTAGTATTTGGATGGGAGACCACCTAGGAACACCAGGAGCAGTAGGCTTGGGAGAAGGATCCGGCAACCCACACCCAAAAAACTGTCAGTCATTGAAAACCCTATGAATAGCAGAGAAAGACTGACAATAATGTTTCCTCTGTTGTACATAGGGTCAATATGAGTTGGACACTGACTCAACGACACCTAACAACAACAACAACCATTAAATAATATGAATAAATTTTATCAACATTATATGTCACAAAAGAAGACACTTAATATTTGCTATAGTGATTCCATGTATATAAAGTTGAAAAATAGTAAGTGTAATCTATGTGATTGGAAGTCAGACTTGCAGTGCACTAGTGACTGTGACCAAGTACAGGGGATGTTTCTGGTACTGGTTACATTCTGTTCTTAATGTAAGTTCTGATTGCAAGGTTATGTTTAACTTATGGAATTCATCAAGCCCTATCCCAATGATATGTATATATTTGAACATATTTGGTACTTCAATTTAAATATACAAAACTATAGTTTCCTTAAAATAAGAAGTTTAAATAAGACAAGGGCTTATTTTTATTAAAGTTATGTTTTATTAAAAACTTTATATTTGGCTTTACTGTAATCTTTGGCAGCAAAGCCCCTCTGTCCATTTGAGAGGGGAGAGGGGCTATAGTTATGGTGCTGAAGTTAGCACAATTGAAAGGTAGAGGAATATTCCACTTCAGAAAGTTTTGCTTATAGCCAAAATGGACAAGAGAGGCAAGAAAGTGATATGCATTGAAAAATTGTTATGCATTGATTCCCAACTTTGTCATTTGTTTTGTTCTTACATCTTAGTTAATCTGCAGAGCAAAATTATGTGATTATTTTTACATATTAGAAAACTGAGACTCTGAGTAGGTCATTGACTTGGTCAAGACCAGTAATTCATTAACATGGTCAAGTTAAGAGGAGACTGTATTAGTTTTTTTGGGTTGCTGTAACAAATTGCCATAAACTGGGTGGCTTAAAACAACAGAAGGGTTTTTTTCTCTTACATTTCTAGGGGCCTGAAATCCAGAATCAAGGTGTTGGTATGTCCACACTCACTCAGAAAACTCTAGGGAAATTTCACTCCTTGTCTCATCTTCCTTCCAGTGGTTCCAAGCATTCTGTATCTGTCTTCACATGCCCTTCTCCTTTCTATTGTTGTCTCTCTTGTGTCTTTTATAAGGACACTTGTTGGATTTAGAGCCCAACCAAAAAATCTAGGATGATTGCATCTTTAGGTCTTAAAACCTGCAAAAACCTTTTTCCAAATAAGCTTACATTCATAGCTTCTGGGGTTTAGAAGGTGAACATATCCATATCCATATCTTTTTGGAGATCACAATTCATCCCATTACCAGGACCCAGATTTATACATGAGAAAAAAAGATAAAATCAAAACCATGAATCCAAAATCTGATGCAGCTTCAGTACTAGGATTTCTTCTCTTTAGTAGTGGTGGTCCTCAGTGACTGTCACACAGTCATTCAGGGTAACTTCTGAGATGTCTGATAGCATCTTCTTGAATGCGCCAGAGACCAATGAAGAAAGAGAGGCTCTGAGAATGTGCTACCCATCTTTCTTGCTTCTGGTAAATGTTGTTGTGAGCCAGGCTAAAATAGCAATGCATTTATTATTCAACAGTTTCCACTGACAAGGCACTCTGCTAGGTACTATAATCTTACTGTAAGAAAGTAGATATTTCTTCCACTGTAAGTCATAGGGGGTTTGGTATGAAGCCGTTTCATGTAGCTAACCTTTTCTCCATAAACATTCCTGGGGACAGCTACCTCTGAAGTTCCCAGAGCCATAGTTCTTTCATCACAGTGTTGTATTTGGAGGGAGAGGAGGACTCGGCTCGAAGAGCTAGCCAGCTGTCCAGCATTCCTCAAGGGGAGTCCAAGAGACACTCTATCACTGTTTGGAGGTTTGTGAATCTTAATTTTAAAAAAATCTACCCAGCCAGGCACTGTGGTACATGCCTATAATCTCAGCTACTCAAGAGGCCTTGAGGCAAGAGGATTGCAAGCCTGTGTAATTTAGTGAGATCCTGTCTCAAGAAGTGAAAAACACAGCCAGGCATAATGGCACACACCTGCAATCCCAGCGACTCAGGTGGCAGATGCAGGAGGATCACAAATTTGAGACCAGAGGCAAATCTGCATAATTTAGTGAGACCCTATCTCAAAAAGCAAATAAATGGGCTAGAGGTGCAGCACAGTGGTACATCACTTGCAAGGCGTGCAAGCGTGAGGCCCTGGGTTCAATCCCCAGTACTGAAAAAAAAAAAAAAGGTAAAAAAATAGGACAAGGGTGTGGCTCAGTGTAGAGTGCTTGATTAGCATGCTAAAGACCCTGAGTTCAATCTCACAGTATTGAGACAAATAAACAAACAACCCCCCCAAAACCAAACTACCATATTCAGTCTATAGTAGCATTGAGGTAGTATCTACACATTAAGTTGAATGGACTGACATGACATGACATGTTGTTGCTGTCAAGCCATATCTGACTCATAGCAACCCATACAGGGTTTTCAATGGCTGATTATTTCGGGATTGCCTCAGGAGTGGATTGCTACATCCTTCTCCCATTTTTGTAATGCTGGGAATCAAACTCGGGGACCTCAGAGACTACAGAGTGGTGTTCTACCAACTGAGCTAAATCCCAGCCACTGAATGGACTGATCTACTTTAAAAATAAACAGTAGACTATTAACAACTAGTCTATTAACTATCAGAATTGACTGAACTTTTTAAAAATTTTCAGTCTTATCATGTTTTCATTAAAGTAATACAATGCAGTAGTAGGATTATATACTCCTTAGCTGAGAATCCCAAGTACTATGATTCTATTGTTTAATGGAAAATTCTGAAAGTTCAAACATTGAATTGACAAAAAGCATTTCGTATGATGCATTTGCATGGAAGATGACCCATGCAAATGCAAATACTTTCAGAGATTTGGGTTATATTTAGTGCTTGGATAATATTTTTAAGTGGAAGGTAAGATTTGCACAAGCCTGTTAAAAAGCACAGTAATGAATGCAACACCAGCTATGGAGAAGTGAAACAGAACAGAGCTTGTTTATAGATTTTCTGATAACTATCATAAAAATGTACTTTATAGATTAAGATTTATTGAGGTATAAATAGGTAATCATGTTATAATGTATTTTAAGTTGTCCAAGAAAATATATGAACTTTGGGTCTTTTTCTCTGTAGATGAGAGGAAACAAGTCAATGTTTAATAACAGTATAAACCTCCCTTACTCTAAGGTAAAAAAAAATGTGGTTGGGTCCCAGTGCTGACCTCCTTTACCAGCCAGTGCCCTCCTATGATGTGGTATTGGAATGGTGGCTAACAGCTTACAGACTCCTCTTCTTCAGAGAATTGCCTTTGTCCAGATGGAAGCTGCCTTGAATCCAGGAGTTATGAATCTCCTACCTCTCATCGCCTGCAGCCATAGCACTGTGGTATCCGATCCCTCAGATCTTGGAAGCTAAGCAGGGCCTGGCCTGGTTAGTACTTGGATGGGAGACCACCTGGGAACACCAGGTGCTGTAGGTTTGGGAGAAGGACCTGGCAACCCACTCCGAAAAACCAATCCGCCATTGAAAACTCTATGAACAGCAGAGAAGCACTGACAAAGTGTTTCACCTGTTGTACGTAGGGTCGCTGTGAGTTGGGTACCAACTTGATGGCACCCAACAACAACAACAACCTCTCATCAGATAAGAGGTACCAAATGGGGCACCTTTCCTGAAGATAGGATAAACCCTGTTACTGTGTAATATGTGTCCCAGCCCTTCCTGCAGGACCCCACTGAAGCTGGGCTGCCTCCTTGTTCAGCTTGCTTCCTCACCGTATTCTGCTCATTTGCTTCCTTTCCCTTAAGTCTACTTTCTCAATGAATTACTTTTCCAAGAATACTCATTTCAGACTCTGATCCTGAGAAACTAAAAATGAGACAGTACCTCAGTTGACAACAGCTTGCTTTTCCTGCCAAACCTTGCTGCTTAGAGCTTCACTTCTGTTTGGCAGTTGGACCTATGTGAGGATTTTAAGGATGGCACCATTCAGTAAACTTAATCCCAAAGTCCTAACACTTGATGTTTTACTGAAAAATTTTGTGAAGACCTAGCTTGGAAGATGAACAGCACCAATTGCAATGAGCTTGAGTCCCTGACCCCTGGGGTTCTGCTTTTGACCAGCTACACAAGTCGTTAGAAAGAACAGTTGTTTTAATGGCAGGGAATGGTATTATCAGTTCGTTAATGCAAGAAAAGACTTATTCTCCTTAAAATGTGATCTGAGCTTCCTAATTATGCTTTATGCAAGACAGTAAGAATACAGATGCCCTTAACATTGAATTCTAGGAGCTGAGTGAGCTATTAGTCTGGCAAGTGTATTGTCCAGACATCTTGGTTAGGAGGAAATCAATGACTTGCTGATGGACCTACAAAATCATCAACATCAGCTCTTTTAAAGATAGCTTTCGTTTTAAATAAACAATGCATGCAAAAATATAAAGGTATATATCACTATAGGCATATTCTTGTAGTAAAACAAGACTTACTGAAATATGGCATGTATACAGAGGCATTAGGAAAAAGGCTTTGAGGATCCATAATTAGAGCTGGGAAGGGAGTAGATTTCTCAAGAAAAAGACTATGTGGTGCTGTCTTGGGTGTGATCTTCTTATATGTGGCCAGGAATTGAGACTAGCACAGCAGGGATGGATGCTACCAAGTCCTGAACACTTAGGAGCAAATGCCACCATGTGGGTGTCCATTCCTACCAAAGCAGTACCACCAGCCCTCAGGGTGACATGACTGTGGAAATCTGAGCAGGAGTTTGTGATTCTCTCCTGAGTGTGCTGGCACCCACATGACCTGGCTACTTCCGGCATCTTTCATGGGTACCCTGACACTCATGGCCATTGCTTTTCTCCATAGTTTATCCTTCATCACAAGTTCCCCACAATCACAACCGCTGACCCAACTCCATGTCTCTGCTCACTGTGTCTCTGCTTCAGATACACCTGCGGAGAGCCTCTGTCTGTTGGTATCTCTCAGTTCAGATTCCAGAAAGGGAATCCTCTTGCCTGTGCTAATCCACCTATGCCTGGCTGCATCACC
>VMDO01038589.1:0-13363 GCA_007922755.1 Pedetes capensis
AAGCTTGATACAAGTTGTAGCAAATCTCTATTAATTCAAGATACATCAAATTCAAATATATTAAAAACATTTGAAACTTATGCTACTTAGAATAAATTAAAACTTTACATATTATATATAAATAAAATAACACAAATAACAAAAATATAAGATTTCATAGGGATCAACTCTATTTTCCGTAATTCTTCATTTTCAACAGATTTACCAAAAACAGAAAACAAACAAACAAATCAAGTGTATATAAATCCTGAAATTCTACTTGAAATCATTACTAAAAGTTAGAATTGACATTTGAACTTAAAAGTAACAATTTTTAAAAGTAATTTAAATTTTCTGTGCTACTTTATAGGGTCACAAACAGGATCCGGGTGTGGTGGCACATGCCTCTAATCCCAGGGACTCAGGAGGCCGAGGCAGGATGATCCTAAATTCGACACCAGAGGCAGTCTGCATAATTTAGTGAGACTCTGGCTCAAAAAGAGCTGGGATTTAGCTCAGTTGGTAGAATGCTGCTCTGCAGTCTCTGAGGTCCTGAGTTCAATTCCCAGCACCGCAAAAATGGGAGAAGGGCCTGGCAATCCATTCCCATGGCAATCCTGAAACAGTCAGCCATTGAAAACCCTAAGAGGGTCGCTATGAGTTGGATACTGACTCAACGGCACCCAGTAACAACAACAACAACTGGCTCAAAAAGTAAAAAAATGGACTGGGTAGTGGTCCAGCATTTGCAAAGCTCATAAGAATGAGGCCCTGGATTCTAGTCCCAATACTGGGGGAAAAAAAAGAAAGAAGAAAGAAGGAAGAAAAGAAAGAAAGAAAGAAAAAAGAAAGGAAGGAAGAAAGGAAGAAAGAAAACAGAATACTGTATTTTCTTTATTAAATATATTTTAGAAGGTGAAAGTTCAGGGACGTTTTGTCATGTCAATGCCTGTCACTCATAATTCTCTTATTATTCACACTTTTCCATCAGATTTTTATTTTGAGCCATGTAACATACCTATTAAATGAAATATTAATGCAAGAAACCTATCTAGAACAATAACACTGCTTGTTTAGTAATTTGGGTGGTTTCCACTTAATTCCAATTTCCAATGTTCCACTTACACTCAATTATAGATAGTATTTTTCATATGTATTCAAGTCTTATTTTTTTATAATCATGCAAACGTAACCATAAAATTTCTAGATCATCAGGCCATAAAACTTAATTAATTGTCAACTCAATTGGAAATGCTTTCCATGGGAATACAAATGTAAATTATGTCTGATTTCTTCAGCAATTTAGCAAGAAGAAAAAAGACAAAATTGTAACCATTTTTACAGTGTAAGAAAGAATATGGCTCCTACTTTTTGTGAAAACTGTTTCAAGAAATAAAATTTTACAATAAGTGCATGAATTTACATGATTTCTAAGGAAAAAATAAAACATGAAGCACTTAGAAAATAATTTTATTATAATCAGGTTTTCAAAAGCATTATAAAATCAAGAACGGAAAGAAAATTGAATTTCCTATCTACCATTATAACTTCTTTCTTAAATACAAAACTTGAGGATAGAACAAATCTATCTCAACAACCCTAACCTAAGTAACATTGCCCTCATTTCCCCAAGAGGCTGCAGGTTTCTGAGACAGGTTAAGTAACTTGCTCAAGATCACATCACTAGTTTGTGGCAGGCAAGAGCATGCATCAAACCTGGTTTCACATTAAAGTTCCATGCTCTAGTGAGAGCATCATGTTGTCTCCATGTAGATAAAGAGAAAATGACACAGAAATTGCTTCATGAATGAGCAAAATAGTTTGTGGAATTTAAGACAAAAATAAATTTTATTGCCTCACAAACTGATTCCATACCTGTAGGTAACTTTTCATATGTCATTTTTATTTTTAAATGTTACTTGAAATTTTATTGGTGAGGTTTTTTCATGGTCTTACTTTTTCAAACTACATATTTTTCTGTAGCTTTTTTATATTTGGATTCCCAGGACTCCCAAACAGTATTTCCAACATAAAGGTATAATCTGGAGGCATCATTTCTTCAAGAGGTTTATTTAGCTAGGAATCAGTTATCTAGTTACTAAAATCAGATATAACTGGCATACCCACATTACCTTTTCCTTGATCTAACATTGATTTTACTATACATGCTAAATTTCATATTTAAATAAACCATGAGTTAAGCAGGGTACAGTGGTACACCCCTTTAATACTAGTAATACAGGAGGGAGGCTGAGACAGAAAGATTGTGATTTCTAGGGCAGAGGCAGCCTGAATAATTAATCAAGACCCTTTCTCAAAATACCCTAATAAAAAAAGGTTAGATTCAACTCCCAAGTACTTCAAATAAGGAAAAAAATTTAAAAAAAAACTTAAACTATTAGCAATTAACATGTTATTTTACCTGATAAACTATAAAAATAATTGATGTAAATTTGTGGGAGTTTCTTTTCATTTTAAACATGAATTCTCTATAGCAAAATTATGTTAATACTACATTAATTGATGAAAAAAATATTCTTTAGTACATTCATGTACTAACTTTACAACAAAAAACGTGATTTGATGTATTTAAGAAAATACTCCAAATTAATTACTGTAATATACAATTAGCTCCACATACCTGACAAAAATTAAATTGATGAATATAAAAATTGCATTATAAGGTTGCCATGTGATCATGCAATTTCATAAATTTTTATGCACATATTGTTATTAATGTGTGTATTTATATATAAGTGTATACAGAGAGAGATGTAGGAAAAAAAATCACTGTTTGCATAATACAATGAACAGTGCAAGAGTGCCACCTCCTGGATCTAGCACTTTTTTCCCCTAATGTCCTTGATTTCCCAAAAGCATTTATAATTAGTGATGTTTCTTGACAATTTTCCTGATAATTTAATATTTGTACGCACACAGTGTTTTTACTGTTACTTTTAAAATTCTTTAGATTTCATTTTGTGTGTGCAAAAGTGTTCTACATTATATAGATTTCAAATTTTCAAGATTTAGGAATTTTTCAGCGATGCTATCAAAGCCAAACCAAAAAGCACAAAGAATAAAGACACATATGTAACAGGAAGTAACTTAATTGATTCTATTTCTAACTTTAAAAATAGATCATCAACAAATACAAATGTCCAATATTATGAAAAATATAATGGCAAATATAAATTTCTAATATATTTCACTAGTCTCTCATTCAGAATTTATATATACCTAATTTTCCAATAGCCTGCAGCCATAGTACTGTGGCATCTGATCCTGTCATACTTTGGCAGTTAAGCAAGGTTGGCCCTGGTTAGTACTTGGATGGGAGACCACCAGGGAACACCAGATACTGTAGGATTGGGAGTAGGACCCGGAAACCCACTTCCAAAATTCAATCAGCCATTGAAAACCCTATGAATAGCAAAGAAGCACTGACAATAGTGTTTTACTTATTGTAGGTAGGGTCTCTATGAGTTGGACAGCAACTTGATACCACCTAACAACAATATTCCTATAATAAGTATAAAATTAATAAGAAACCTCAAAAGTAAAAAAGTATTAATATAACAATTGCATCAACAGTATTGGGAATGATTAACACATATGATGTGGGTAAATATATCTTGGATCTACAGCTATTGAATATATTTCTGATCTCCTTCGGTACCAGAGTTTACAAGCAGAATCACATATTCTTCCTTACCCAGGATATCGTAATCAATTCTTATGAATTTTCTTTCTTTCTTTTTCCCTCCCTTCCTTCCTTTCTTCCTTCCTTCCTTTCTTCCTTCCTTTCTTTCTTTCTTTCTTTCTTTCTTTTTCTTTCTTTCATTCTTTTTATTTCTTTATTTCTTTTTTCTTCCTTCCTTCCTTTTTTTGCTTCTTGACTTTTTCTTTCTCTTCTTATCCTCCTCCTTCTCTTTCTCCTCCTCCTCCATCTTCCTCTCTCTCTCTCTCTCTCTCTCTCTCTCTCCCTTTCTTGCAGTATTGAAGGGCTGAAACCAGAGTTCATACTTTGCAAGTGCTCTACCACTGATCTACACCAAAAGCCCCCCACCCCTACTTTTTAAAACGTTTTATATTGGGACAAGTTCTTACCAAGTTCCACATGCTGCCTCTGCCTCCCTAGTTGCTGGGATTACAGATGTGGGCCACCACATCTGGCTTGAAATTAAATTCTGATCATTTCAAAGTGTTATAACAGAGAATAGTGATAAATTATAATTACAAATTTGAATTATACAAAAAAATGTCTTTTTTCTGTTGAAATGTCAAAGCATTGAGAATGGACAGGATTGATTTTCATCATGACGAGAAATTATTTGTCTTTCTTTCTTTCTTTCTTTTCTTCCTCTCTCTTTTTATGGTGTATGTCTTTCCTTTTTTCCTCTCCCCTCTTTAATTTAGAGTATGCATATTCAAAATTATGTAGAAATGTCCTTAACCCTACAGAGATTATACCATATTTGAATCTTTCTGTTTTGCACGTGAATAAGATTAACTGCATATAAGTACACCAAATATGCAAAAGGATTCTAAATATATCCCAAGGAGACATAGTATGTTTCACAGGAGACAATATTTCATAACATATGTGAATGTCAGAAACCCAAAAATTAATGCTAATTTAATATAACATAACTACTGGGTTGTACCCTTATTTCCTTTTTTACTTCAATTTTGAAACAGAATCTCACTGAGTTTGCATAGGTGGCCTCTGGCCTCAAGCCTGTGATCCTCCTGCATCAGATTTCTGAGTACCTGAGGTTACAGGCATGTGCCATGGCATCTAGCTAATGTGATTTATTTTTAAAAGGTTTTTTAAAGGAACTTCTAATGTACTCTTTGCAAGAGCACTGGGAATTCCAGAATCATGATACTCCTTTTATCTGTGTAAAATGTGGTAAGATATTATTTTAAACATGGAATAGGTGGCTTGTTGCCCTTCAAACGTTATTCAGTCACCCTTGAATCCCTTAAAGATAACATCTCAATGGAAATCTGAACTATACTGAAGAAAAATGAAAAAGTGGCTAGTGAAACAATTCATCATAATACAATTGACTTTTAAACAATTATTACTTTGTGGTCTTTATGTATTTCAAATAATCAGAGTATTGTGGAAAATACTTCTACCATATTATTAATGCAGTATCAGAGTCATATTTTGATTCTCTTGCTCTAGTGTCTGCCATACAGCTTCCAATGATGTCAGCAACTATCCCAAATGAAAAATGGATACTGTTTGTACACTGGGGATTTGCAGCTTTGTAAAGCTTTATCATTTAATTTCTAAATATAAGAACTTAGAAGTTCTCGAGCCTACTAATAAAAACCTTCAAGACTATATGAGGAACTTCCTTTAGATGTCCACATAACCACCATGAAAACCAATGAGAATTAAACATACTGTTAAAAGGATGACAAATTTCCTCTGCATTTCTTGCAAGGCTATTTACAGAAGATTTCAATAAAGATTAATTTCAGTGGAATTTTATTTCTCAATTCTATATTTTCCAAAGTAATATACTGTATACATAATTAGCTTAAAAAGAATCTTTCTATTTTGAAGTAAATGTGACAATTCAGAGTATAAACATATGAACCCTCTTAACAAGAATATCTTCCTAACAAAAGAGAAAGTTGGCTGGGTGCTGTGGCACATACTGGTAATTCCAGCAGGGAGGCAGAGGGTGAGGCTAGAGGGTGGCAAGTTCAAAGCCAGAGGCAGTCTGCACAATTTAGTAGGATTCTATCTCAAAACAGAAAGGGTGTCATGGATGCAACTCATTGGTAGAGGACTTGCCGAGCAGGCATGAGACCCTGACTTCAGTCTCAAATACCACAAAAATGGAGGGAGAGAGAGAGAGAGAGAGAGAGAGAGAGAGAGAGAGAGAGAGAGGAGGGTATAAACTTATATAATCTAGATGCATGGAACCATGGAAGAGGAGAGGTGCTTATTATTTGCAGCCTGACAGAATTATGCATTGCCATTATCTTAGAACTTTCACTTTGCTGCCCGAGTTTCAAGGACACAGCAGTATCCTAGAAGTATTTCTAAATAAATCAGAGAATATCTTCAGTAAATCCTAAATCAGAGATTGAGAAGTTTCATAAATTGCTCCAAAATTTGGTAGAAATTTGTTTGCTCCAGTTAAATGTGAAGTTTTTTCATTGTTTGAAATGCCTGGCAACCTATTTGCCTTTGGAATGGTGAGGAAATCTCCATAGCAAGCAGGACTCTATGTGCTCAATAAAACAATGCCCATAGGAAGCAGAGGGGCTGGGATTTAGCTCAGTTGGTAGAGCGCTGCACTGCAGTCTCTGAGGTCCTGAGTTCAATTCCCAGCACTGCAAAAATGTGAGAAGGACCTGACAATCCATTCCCAAGGCAATCCCATATGAGGGTCACTGTGAGTCGGATACCGACTTGATGGCACCTAACAACAACAACAATAGGAAACAGAAGAGGTGGAAATGACAGATACTAAAAGCCCTAATGAGTGACCATTGGCACATGTGAGAGATTCCCTGAAGATTTTAAATTGACTTCAATGTCTAAAATAGTGTGGGTGATGTTCAACCAAAGAAATGCAGTTTTTAGTTCATTTTATTGTGGGCTTTGTATGAACTAGAAAAATATCAGAAAAAATAAAATATGAGATAATTTGTGAAGGTTATATTAAAAGTTGTCAATTTTCTAGAACATAATTCAGGTTTTTTTGGAGTTAGAATAATAATAGGAATCAAGACAGCTGATTAAAGATCTCTGTTCTGGGCTTATAGTCACTGGGAAAGGAAGAAAGTTTGCCCAAGTCAGGGTTATAAATACAAGTGAAGCCATCACCTTCACTTGGTGTTCAAAAACTTAAACCTGATCTCCTAAGTAAATGAGATAAGATTCCAGACAACAGATTCCTGGGAAGCTCAATCCCAACACACTTATCACTTGATCAATTTATACATACTATGGGAGTAGTCCATAGAGGCAAAAAAAAAAAAAAAATCAAAAGTAAAGATTTTCCTCAAAAATCTGTACCCAATTTTGCAATATGGAAAACATGCAAACTAAATCTGAGTATAGATATTTAATGTTTACATCAGGAAGGAGAGAGATGAATGACTTGTGCATTTTTTGATGGTTTATATCCCTACCATTTTAATTACAGTAAAGTAATTAGAGCTTTGTTCTAATGAACAACAAAGATATAAACTTGAGTGGCCCATAACTCTTTTAAATTCCTTGGGCTTCATTTGGCCTTGCAAGTATACTGTTGTTGTTAGGTGCTGTCTAGTTTTTTCTGACTCATAGAGACCCTCATAGTGTTTTCAA
Organism: Pedetes capensis; assembly: GCA_007922755.1. NCBI lineage: Eukaryota > Metazoa > Chordata > Mammalia > Rodentia > Pedetidae > Pedetes > Pedetes capensis. The sequence goes on from VMDO01038589.1 coordinate 7,325, forward strand.
TGACTGATTGTTTCAGGATTGCCTTGGGAGTGGATTGCCACGTCCTTCTCCCACAATTTATTTCCCAATTAGTAGATATTTATGCTTCTTGGAAACAAGGATGGTGAAACTGTGTCTTACATATTTAGGACATGTAGTCAGAAGGGACCAATGTCTGGAGAAAGACATCATGTTTAGGGGAATGACAGGTCAACAACAAAAAAAGGAAAACCCTTAACTAGATTGAATGACACATTGTAACAATGGGCTTAAACATAAATAAAATCTTGTGCCTGGTACAGAATCAGGGAATGTTTTGTTCTGTTTTACATACGGTCTCTATGAGTCAGACTGGACTTAGCCGCACCTAATAAAAACAAATTCCCATAACAAAAGAAGACAGTGAAGGAAGAAAACAACTTAGGGCGATCAGAGGAATTTATAGTTTTCACTACTCCAAGGAAAAGCCCCAGCCATTGGTGCTGGAATCTTTATGGTTCTTGTTTCAGGATAGAACTTCTTAGGCTAAGAAACTTGAATATTACTTCCCTAGAATCCTGAGTCCATTAACAATTTTAGAAACTAAGCACACATAAAACATAATTATATTGTCATTGTTTATTTCCTTTTGCTACAATTGAATATCCGAAAATAATTGATAAAGAATAGATGTTTATTCACCTCGTGGCTCTTGAGGCTGTATATCCTAGATCAGGCAACCATATCTGGCTACAGCCTTCCACTATATCATGATGTGGAAAAAAGTATGAGGGCCACAGAGCACCTGTGAAAGAGATAAAACTAAGTGTGAGCACTGGACTTGGTGGCACACACTTGTCATTCTAGTGACTGGGCAGAGGTACAAGGGTGGCAAGTTTGAGGCCAAAAGCACTCTGTGTAATTTAATGAGAACCTGACTCAAAATAAAAAATAGAAAATGGACTGAGGGTGCCACCCAGTGGAACAGAAATTTCAAAAAATAATAATAATAAAATAAAACCCAAAGATGATTTTACTTTCTATCTTACTTTACAGCAACTCATTTTCTGGGTAACTCAACCAGGTTTGTGAGAGTGAGAACTCACTCCAAGAAACAATGGATAGATGAATCATGTTGACCTCTTTTATTAACTGAACCCAGGTTTTGCCCATGCTAGGTAAGTGATTCACCACTAAGCTGTTCCCTAGACTTCATTTTTAATTTTTAATTTTTTTTGACACAAGATCTCATTGAGATGTGCAGGCTGTGTCTGGACTGGAACCCATGATCCTTCTGCATCAGTCTCCCAAATTGCTAGGATTATGGATGGGTGCCAAGGTGCCTGGCCCTGTTGTGTTGTTTAGTACCCATCTACTTTTTCAACTGGAACCAGAGAAAGGAAGCATTCATCTTCCTACTTGCTGAACCTTAATCTATGCAATAAAATGCACACAATCAGAGACTTGGAATATGAGCTACCAGACTCATACTTCTTTGGAGAAAAAGTAGGATGCTGTACACAGATATCTTATCTTAGAGGCCACATTTCATTTCAAACTTCCTTCCACTTCCTTACAGTCTATTGCCAAATAAGGGTTTCCCTCTAAGAAAAAGATGAATGGAACATCAGTCAATTTCTGAAATCATTGTGGTAAAGTGACTTCCCTATTCTTGCCATGGCTTGTTTTGATCTTCTGAGATTATATCATTAGGACTTCATATTGATTAAAGGATTTTCTAAGTACCCCTTTAAAATTTTCTCAAAAACAAACAAACAAACAAACAAAAACCAGTGATTTAGAACCTGAAATCCACGATATTGGTGTTAACACTAAATAACACTTCTCTTACATCAAATCATATCCAGCTCTATTGTCCAGTATAGTTGATCAGATACTCTTGCCAAATTGAAAACTGCAGGGCAGCAAACAAAGAGAAAACAGAACCACCTTCTCTGATTTGATGGACATTTGGTGAAGTAATTGGACTATTTCTTTAATAACCCAGAAAGCAAGATGATAAAATGGAATTTATACATTTTAACTTAAAAGAAAATCAAGCCATCAATGATAATTACCTAATTAGAAATCTTTCCTGAATACTATTCCCAGTACAACACTATTTTTAGGTTCACACGTTTTTAAAAAAGGAGATAGAAATTAAAGAAAATTGAAAAATCAGTCTGAATGTAGCATCCTTCTATAAACTCTCACTCTACCCCTGAATCTTTTAAGCTCTATATTAAAACCAATTTGACAGCAATTTCTTCTTAATGATTTATCATAAAGGAGTATCTCCAATGTCTTCCACTTAGTTCATACAGAAGAAATTTTTTCCCACGCTCAGACATCATCCTTTTGCATATTACTCACATAATAAAATTTCATAAATAAAATATATGCTGCAGCTAGCATAAGTAGTCATGGGAGTAGCACAACTCATTTTTAAGCAAACAAATAGTAGACCAATTGGCATGGCTTTTGGAGTGAATATAAAACTTTGGTAGTCTCTCACATCTGTCATGTGCAAGTTAATTCTAAAATGTTCTACTAAATTGTCTTGTCATCAAGTTAAAATGTGCAGAAAAGTACATTTCAAAATACATTCCAAAGTAAACCTCTTATTTCTACAAAGGAATTGAAGTCTCCCAGGGGAAATACTTCTCCTTTTCAAACAATTTTTTTCACAAATAATTACTCCACTTATATGTTTATTCAACCATATCCTACCTATCATAATACAGAATGTGCCTAAGAAGAGTTTGGATTTTCTTTTCCACATGTAGTCACTTGAGTAATTAGACTAAAATCTTCATCTGGCCACTGTGAAGTTGGTTAGCCCAACTTCAATCAGTCTGATGTTTGTGTTCTTCCACCATTGTCCAGCTGCTCAATATAACACCTGAGGCTATTTTAGAATCAGTATAACTTATCTAGTCCCTCAAAAATAAATCAATTCTCTAAAACCAAACACAAACATACTACTTTATATAATGAAGATACAAATTCCCTTAGAAAATGGTATTTCTAATACAAAACTGAAATGCTGAAAAACAATGTACAATACAATCTAATCTAAAGGTATAATGTCAGGAGCACACATAGCTATCACAGTGGTAGCTATTTAAATATACACATGCAATATCTTATTCTAACATACTTGATTCTATTGTCTGGTTGGTGGTCAGACATGAGCCCAGTGAACCTGGCATTTTTAAAAGCTCCACAAGTGATTCTTAGATGTGCACCTCCTACTGACAAGTGCTTGCCTACATTTATAGGAGAAACACAATTATCTTATGGAAGTAAGTAGAACAATTGTAGCAAAAATACAAAACAAAAAACTTGCGTCCACAATCTCTAAGAAGTTGTTTCTTTGTGGCAACTATTCAGAATCCCAAATATATGAACAAAAATATCTTTTGGTAGAACTCTTCTTTCAAACTGGATGTGATGGGGTATGCCTTTAATCTTGGCAACTCAGGAGGCTGAGGCAGGAAGATTGCAAGTTCATGGCAAGAAGCAGCCCATGTAAGTTGATGAAATCCTGTCTCCAAAGTAAAGAATTAAAAAATGAGGTAAGGGTTCATCCTAGGGTTAGAATATTTGCAAAATATTTGTAAAGTCATGGATTCAACACCCAAGTATCACACACACGCACACACACACACACACACACACACACACACACACACACACACACAGGCTGGCGGGTTAGCTCAGTTGGTAGACCACTTGCTTAGCATGCATTGCACTGCGAACAAATAACAAGAAAACAACAGTCCCATAAACCTCTTCTATCAAGTGTTTAATTGGGGGTATTGTCTTCTCTTTGCCCAAGGAAGATAGGAATTCTTCAAACTGTAATATCAGAAGCATAAATATTCTTGGAAAATTATCTGAGCCACTCTTCCTTCTTAATTACTTTTTTATTTATTTACTCCTGTGCTTCTGGTAATTCAATGCTGAATTTAATGAGGATTCTCAATGTCAGGAGAGAGACTCCAAAAGTTTTTTCTTTTATCCCAAGAATGAGTCTTACATATTTTTCCATTTCTTGCAATTGGAAAATGTCCTTTAACAGATTGTCAAGATAAACTTGTTTTTGTTGATGTTCCTTTAGCCTCTATCACTTAATATTTGTTCTCTCTCAAATTTCCCTAGTTCTCAATCTTTTAGTTTTACAAGTTTTATATAGCTTCAATTTCTTCTGTTGTGACAAAACTAGCTACCTCCCCTTTGATATAGTAATGCAGTTTAAACTGATTTCCTATTATATTCCATTTTCTTCTCTATTTTCTTCTCATATGTCAGGCATAAGATGAATTTTTAATCCATTAGCCTACCCATTCTTTAACACATTAAGAATGACTTTGTGCTGAATGGAGACTTTTGTCTTTTCTTTAATTGACTTTTTTAAGAGATAAAAGAAGATTTTAAATAGATCATATTCTTCTATGCTTTGGTTTTTCATTTTCAAATCCTCAAATTCTCTCTTGTTAACATAAGAGACTGTGAAGTATTCTTACTTCTCAGTGCTATTTTCACCTAGTTCTGAGCAAAATGATTCCTAGATTAAGGAAGTTTGCGGTACAAATTCTTTATCCCTTCTGCTTAGCCACTATTAGCCACAATTTCATTTTTTTTCCTTTCCAATTTAGGTAGATAACTCCAATACTGTCAATAACCTGATTTCCCTTTCTTCATTGATGTAGCCAACCATGGCACTTGTTTTGAATGGATATTAAGCAGCTCTGAAATTGATAACAATGAACAATGTGTATTCAATAGTCCAAATTCAAACTGAGCATTTGAAATAAATTGCCCATAGTAGGCCATGGGATTTCACAGAACTTTATCCCTTAAAAGTCCATTTTATTATCCTGAATGTTATTGTCACCAGAATAAAGAGGGAGAAGATTTTTGATACTCAATATAATATTGACTAACATTCCAGGACTAACATACCTGGAATTAAGGGTCCAATGGCCTTAACATATCACAAATGGAAGCTGCGCTTTGTTGAGTGACTTTACCCTTATCAAGGTAAATTTCATTACTTTTGCAATTTGAAGTCCAAAAGCAAACTCTTAAAGTCTCCCAAATGAGGTCCTAGACAACCTCATGCTAAATCTTGCCTGCATAGAAAGTTACCTAACATACTTGCATCAGTATTTACAAGCTGAGTTCTAAAAGTAAAAAGAATCTGATCAATACATTCATTCATGTATGCATTCCTGACTTTAAAACAGCAGTGTTTCCTTGTTCTGTTGGAAAGACTACCTCCTGCTCCATGTACAGATTCCTTATGAGTACAATTAAGTGTTCTGGTTTTCCCATTCTTCACAATTTTATCCATAATTTGTTGTGAACCACACAATTGAATGCCATTGCATAGTCAAAATAGGTAGAAGCCCTGGGTTCAACCCCCAGTATAACACACACACACACACACACACACACACACATACACACACACACACAAATCACTGAATTTTTGTAGCAGTCAGAACAAATCTACTGAAAAATTGGAATGAATACTTGGTAAAACAATATTTAACATGACTCTAAATAATTAGCTAAATTCTTGGGATGGCTGAATGAAAATATTTCAATAATAGAATCATTGTGTGTTGTCAAAAATTAGCAAATCTTAATGACTTATGATGTATTTGAACTAAGAATTAATACTCAAATCACTATATTTTACACTAAAGTCTGTGAGCAATAATGCATACAGCAATATATGTTAAAAGAATATCTACAAAAATTCCTTGACCTATACTCCAACTTGTCACCTATATATCACATTAAGGTACCAAATATCTTCTGAATGTGATAAATTACAAATGCACAATTAAAATGAAGATGATAAGACAAACTATATCCTTCAGTAAAACTAATATTCTTTCTAGATGTCAAGTTGAATATAAGTTTTTAAAGTCTGATTTAAGCATTTGACAATAATTTCCTTCCATGTCAAACTAAATTAGCCTTAAGAAGTTTAAGATGACTAAAAATACCAAAGCATTGTATTCTTTTCTTCTACCACATACAAATCATCCATTCTTGGGCTGAAAT
>VMDO01038590.1:0-13354 GCA_007922755.1 Pedetes capensis
GCTGAAAGTGAAGAGGATTTAAAACATTTACTGATGAAGATCAAAGATCATAGCCTTCAATATGGGTTACGACTAAACATCAACAAAACAAAAATCCTTACGACTGGGTCAGCACACAACTTCACAATAAATGGAGAAAAGATTGAGGTTGTCCAAGATTTTGCTTTGCTTGGCTCTATAATCAACACCCATGGAAGCAACAGTCAAATCAAAAGACACATTGCTCTAGGAAAATCTGTGTCAAAAGATCTCTTTAGAGTATTGAAAAGCAAAGATGTCACATTGAAGACAAAGGTGCGTCTGACTCATGCCATGGTATTTTCAGTGGCATCATATGGTTGTGAAAGCTGGACATTGAACAAGAGAGACAGAAAAAGAATTGATGCTTTTGAATTGTGGTGCTGGAAACGTCTATTGAATATACCATGGACTGCCAAAAGAACCAACAAATCTGTCCTAGAAGAAGTGCAACCAGAGTGCTCCTTGGAAGCAAGAATGGCCAAACTGCGTCTTACATATTTCGGACATGTAGTCAGGAGAGATCAGTCCCTGGAGAAGGACATCATGTTTGGGAGAGTGGCAGGTCAACGCAAAAGAGGAAATTCCTCCACCAGATGGATTGACACAGTGTCTGCAACAATGGGCTTAAACATAAATAAGATTGTTTGCCTGGCAGAGAATCGGCAAGTGTTTCCATCAGTGGTACATAGGGTCGCTATGAGTCGGACTCGACTCGACGGCACCTAAAAACAACAACAACAGCAACATAGCCAGGCACTATGGCCATGTTTGTAATCTCAATGACTCAGAAGGCTGAAGCAGAAGGATCATGAGTTTGAGGATTGAGGCAGCCTATACAATTTAGTGAGATCCTGTCTCAAAATTAAAAATTAAAAAGAGGGCTGGGGGTACAGCTCCATAGTATACCACTTACCTAGCATGCATAACGAAAGACCCTGGGTTTACCCCCCTGTACTGCAAAATAATAATGATAATAGTAATAATAATGATAAATTTAATACAATATTATAATATAGAGAAAATACTAAATATAATACAAAAATTATATTATGGTTAATGGAACCATTGAATTAACACAGACACATGTGCTCAGACATGCAAGTAGTGTATTATCAGATGCTTGCATGTAAAGATTCAGTAGAAGTTCTCTGAGCCCTTTCCTCAGCTTTACGGGACATCAAGTTGCTGTGCTAGGGGTGGAGAAAATTGTATTCTCCACTCAGTCCCACCCAGGGTCACTTTAGGATACCAAATACTTACAGTGCTCTTTTACTCTCCTGACATTAAGGTTCATAAAGAATGTAGCCTATCTTCACATCTAATTTAAAATAAAATCAAAGCAATACTCTGAGGTAAAACAGAAATAAAAGCAAAGTTATTTAAAATTAAATCATGTGTTAGATATGTATATATTTGGAATGTCTAAACAAAGGGACATAATGAAATGGTTCAAGGTGTTTTCCATGCACCAAACACGGTGAATGCAGCAGCCCTGAAGAAACACTTAGGCAGGGGTGTGACCCAGGGGCTCATACCAGCTCATATCACCGGCATGATTTTACAAACAGGTAAAGACCTCTTGGCTAAGGTCCAAGTAAAACAAAGCATGAGGTGTGCTCAATTCATGTGGTAGTTGCATTCCTAGAAAATTCAGAGTATATGAAGACCATGGAGATCGCAAATTCACATTTATGTAAATGTAGTTCAGGTCCAGATTCAAATCATGGTAAACAGATTTTTCACCTACCTGAATGTTTGGTAGGACATGAGAAGTGAGGGATGAAGGAAAATTCTCCATTGTGTGAGACTGTTCCATGGCAAGTCAGCAGTGACTCTATCATATGAAAGCCCCACCACAGATCATTAAAGTGCCCTCTAGGAGGCTGGTCCCATTGAGCACTATGAGAACACCTGGAGGAAATGCTTGCAGAGTGGTTGAGGTGCTCCCTGTCACTGAGAAAGTTTTAAACTCTTAATGGGGGTCAGAGTCTTCTAGCCTGGTCCTGTCCTCTCTTCCCACAAGGCTTAAGGCACAGTAGGTGCTCAACTGGACTATGACCCCTGCCCAGGGCTCTGTCTGGGGCTGGGAGTTGGGCAGGTGGTTCTGAGCTGCTCCATCCCCATGTCACACTGCAGGCTGCCCAGGGAAGATCTCATTAGAGAGTGAGTCAATTGCTCTCCATCGTTTATATGCTGCATTAAATATTAAGCTAAACCCTTGCTCTAGTGGCTGGGGCCACGGTTCAGAAACCGCTCACCGTTTGCAAACCAGTGACTCAAATGGCCAGCCAGTTCCTACGCTGTCAGCAGTTTGGGTCCATCCTGATTGGGACTGATTACTTGCAGGTGTGTCCTTGGGCCACAGACCTGCTGATTGGGCAGCTACCATGCCTACCTGCTGCCTACCTGCCAGAGAGGGTAGCAGGTGCAACATGAAACTCCCAGCTTCTGCCCACCTCCTCACTGGCAGAGAAGCTGAGAGTCCTGGCCCAATTTGAGCCTACCAGATCCTCTGGCTGGGAGAAGAATGGAGTGGGTCGACCCTGTGTCCTTCCCGGCCTCTTGCCTGGGGACTATCTATTTGAATCAAGAGGTTGGAATGGCAGGAGGAGTTTGAGTGAAGCCTCCTCTGTCTGGTCCAGCAAGTTTGGTTTGGCAGGTGGCCTGGGCCCCAGGGTCTGAGGCTCCCTCTGGGTGCTGCCCCTTCAAGACTCAGAGGGCATGCTAGGGTGGCAGTGGATGGACATCCACCAAGACAGAGTGGCTGCAAAGTCCCTGAGTTACTAGCTCTGATCTGCTGCATTCCTTGATTCAGTGTTTGAAGTCTCAGTGTCCCAAACTTGGCAGCCTGAGAAGGCACACGTTCTTTTGCCTTTTTGCTCTAAGCAGTAGCTAAGAACTGGAGGAGCAAGAGCCCTGGAACAGGAGTCAGAGATAAGGGTTTAACTTCAGACTTTGTGACCTAACAGGTCCTTTCTGTGGGCCAATTCATCATCTACTCTGAGCCTCAGTTTTCCTAGTTATGAAGTGAGGGAATGACAGTTTCCCCGATGCCTTCCTCAGCTGTTTTTTTGTTTTGTTTTGATTTTGTTTCTGCAGTGCTGGGTTCCAACCCAGGACTTTACAAGTACTAGGCTAGCACTCTACCACTGAGCTATCCCCTGCCCTCCTTTGCTATTTTGAGGATAAAATGAGTCAGTGAGAGGAAAGGGTTCAAGAGCAGCCAAGGGGACATCTAAGTGTATGGGGGCAGCTGTGGGAAGAGGCTGACGAGGCTGGGGACTCATCATTGGCATTTCTTTGCCTTCCTCAGAGCAAATGTCCTCACATGGCAGGGTGGAGAAAGTTCATGGTCTAATTCCTCACTTCACAGCTGGAGTGATGGAGGCCCAGAGAGGAGAGGTGACCTGCACAAGGCCACATCTGATAGTTAGAGCTGGGTCTGGGGCTCAGCCAAGGCCCTGGTCCTTGCAGCCTGTTGTGTCATAGAGTCAGATGAACTTTAAAAAATCCTATTCAAATTCTGGAAGACATGTCTTTCAGCATGTACTTGAGAATGTCAGCAGAAAAGTCAGACTGCTTGAACCTAAAAGCCAGCCTCACCATATTGTAGCTGGGTGACCTTGGGCAAGTTACTGCCCTCCAGCCCAAATTCCCCAACTGGGAACTGGCGCCAGCAGTCAAGCTTGGTCACAATTTCTTGTGTGGATTAAATGAATGGTCCCTGTAGAGTGCTTAGCATGGTGCCCCACATGTGGTAAACACTCAGTGCATGGTAGTTATTAATACATTTCTAGGACCTTACATCAAAAAGTCCTCTACCTGTGTTCAGGGTACATAAAACAAAAGAGAAATTTACCCTGCAACAAATCTCTATGTGGGATGCAATCTCCTGGGGACTCTCAAAGGGCCCTGCCCCTGTCCAAATACACAGAAAAAGGTTCCATCTTAGAGACATCTGGCCGGGGGCCAGGGAGGCAGAGGTCTGGGTGCAATAGAGGGATGCTCTCTTGTTTGTTTGGAGTCCCTGTCTCTGTCATGAGGAGAGGTGACATCTGCCAGTGTGTTGAGATTTTTGAAAAACACTCGAAACCTATCCATGGTGTTGCTTTTGACCTATGAACCAGGGTCTCCAGACCTCAGGGCAGGCTCCAGGGCCATGAGGCAGTTGTGGCTGCAAGGTGGGAGACCCTCCCTCCAGCTGAGGGACACTGGGGCTTTCCTGAAGAGTCCGCGCTTGGATGTGCTCTGCCTCCTCATCATGTTCCCCTGGCCAGGCGCCAGGCAGCTCTGAACAGCCGTTTGTTCATCTTTCCGTGGGGAGCACCTCCTTTGACCCACTTTTTATGAGCCTTTTTGAGGCTCATCAGATGCAACTAAATACCTCTACCCTCAGAGTGAAGTCATAATGAATAATGAAAGCAAGAATATGAGAAATGCCCATGTACCCAGGCTGCCAGAGGGTGCCAGGAAAAATTACAATAAAAGCTATAAGACAGCAGAATAGCTGGGGCCCAGTGATCGGCCACAAGCTTCCCGTGGCAGATGCTGGGCTAGCAAAATTGCTCCATGCATTGGAAAGGGAAGATCATGTCAGGAGCTACAGTTTATTGGGTTCTCACTCTGCGCCAGGCTGGGAGTATGATGGTGACCCTGGAGGACAGTGGCTGGCCTCACTGGGCTTGCCTCCTGGGGAGAGCGAGGCAATTTACAGTAAGCACAGACTGGGTATGCGGTGTAAATTTCACAATGCATGCACTCTGAAGAAAATAAATGGAGAGAGAATAATGAGAGGCTGGCATCCAGGAGTGGTGGTAAGGGGTGCAGTGGGGGATGGAGCAGAGCCTCTCTAGAAAGGTGGCATTTGATCTCAGACTCAAATGACAAGAAACTTCAGGATGATTTGGGACAAAGGGCAGAAGATACAGCCTCGGATGAGTAAATGAATGAATGAATGAGATGCCTAGAGAATGGGTCCATTTCTCAGTTCTCTCTCTGCTGCCAAATGGTCCCAGCCCATAAGTCAGACCGTAGGGGCTCTCAGAGTTAATAGTAACCACAGAAGGTGGGTAGCCTGACTTCACTCAGCCCAGATCAGTTCCATATCTGGGCTTGTTCACCTCTGGTGATGGGAGTCTCACTACATCAAAGGAAAAGGATCTTCAAACAGTGCTTACTTGAAGCTCTTCTCAGTTGAAGAGACTTCTTTTCAGCTTTCAGTCCAGAAGCTGAGGCTTTTGCCATCTAGGCTGGCATGTATGCCGTGAACTCATAGACCCAGCACTGCCTAACATATCTCTTAGCCTAGCATGTGCCCCTAAGGTCCAACCCAAAGGTTGTCTGATCTACATAGTGACTTTTTAAACATTAAAAAAATTAGCCCTATCATTTCAAAGATCAGACAAGGACTCACATGTCTATCAGTCGAATTCTTGTTACATAAAGGCTAGTTCACCCACAGAGTAGTATAGTGTGCAGCTGGAGAGAAGAATGAGGAAGATCATTATGTCCTGTTGGGGAAGGAGCTTTGAAATACATTATTCATAAACAATACCAGGTAAAGAAGAGTGTATGGGGCAGGCTCCTTTTTGTGTAAAATATGCATTGGAGCACTGTGAATGCACGTTTGTATTTATGCAAGGAGCCTCAGGAACTTAACCTCCTTGTTTAGGCACAGGGATGGGAAGAGCACTATTTATTGAGTCCCACTCATATTTTTATTTTTTTGAACCTTGTCAGTTTATCAGCCATCAAAAAGTTAATTTCAAAGTCCCTTAAAAATGAGAGGATTTGACAGAAAGGTTAAAATGGCTCTCTTGAAAACGTGGAGGACTTTCCCCCCTTGGGTCAACCCCTGGAGAGAGTGAGAAGTGGCTCCCCCGCCCAACCTTTAGATGCCTCAGACAATAACTGGCCAGCCCTCTATTAGCATCCCTGCATTACCCACATGGCCCCACCTTCCTGTCTCCTCTTCCTCTCAGTCCTGCCCAACAGACACCCCTTGCTTCAAGGCAGGAAGGGTGGCTGCGTACCCTGCAGCTGTCTGTGTGTCTGTGACCCCAGGATCCGCCCCGTGGGGAGGGTGGGGCACCAGCACAATGTTCTTGAGAATGTACCACAGTGCAAGGTTCCATGCCAGGGCAGTGACATCACGCTCTCTCCAGACTACCTGTCATGGCCCTTTGCAATGGCAGCGACCTGCTCCAGAGCCTCACTACCCAGACCAAGCCACAATTGGGCGGCTAAGAGAAAACTCACCACTGCAGATTGGAACCACCCCCAATACACAGGGCTGTTTGCCTTCACAATTATTCCGAGTGAATTCAGTTGAGGTTCAAAGTACATTATTTTTACATTGTTAAAGAGACTCACAATTATAAATGCTTAGATTTCCTAGAAACATGGAATTTTGGAACCTTAGTGTTTGCAAAGATACTCCAAGGTTCAGACATACCAGAGGTTTGATCATTTTAAAGCCAAAATGAAACTCAAGCATCTCCATAGTTAAAATGCACACCAAAGAAAATTATGAGTTGCTTTTAGGCTAGCACAGTGTTCCCAAGATCTACTTGTGGAATAAATGAATTAATATTTGTGTAAAGTGCAGTGTCAATTAAAAAAAATAATTCCAGCAGAAAATGCTTTGCTTGTTTCTGACCTTGTATTTTGTAGGGTAAAAATAAACAAAGCTGGATGGCTTTTCTGGTAATGCACTCATAGATTTTTACCTTCACGGACAGCTTGGAAGCCGACCTTTCCAAATAGCCTTTGAGCAGGTCTCTGGGCCTCCAGCTTCCCAGCCCACCCTGCTGTGATCCATCTTCCTAAAATAGCGATTTCATTAGCTCATTCTCCTGGGCAGAGATCTCCAATGCCTTCTCCTGTCTGGAGGAAAAAAGGCGCCAAGCAATTGAGCAGTTTGCACAGCTGCTGCAAATATTGTTCACTCATTCCTTCATGTGCTCACCTCTCTATCAAAACTGGACTCATCTTGAATGGTAGCCCAAGCTAGATCCTAAGGGTTTAGAGTCTCTGCCCTCTACAAACTCAGTCTGATGGGGGAAGCAAGCATGGATACCTGTACAAGGCAAAACAAAGCCAAGCCCAAAAGAAAATGACCAATACCCTGGGAGAAGCCACGAGCTTTGGAGGGCATGGAGGAAGGACCAGTGGCTTCTCTTTCTCTCTGATCATAAAGTCTGGGGAAGGTTTTGTGGAGGAGGTGATGTCTAAGCTGCTCCAAGGAAGCCATGCACTCTTGGCTCCTCTGCTTTGAAGTTTGCTTTAATCTCTCACCCTTCCCGTTCCTTAAAAATAATTCCATTCTAACCAAGAAGTAACACAAGCTCATTATAATAACAAATTCCAGTGGTACAGAAGTAGGTTATTGCATCCTGTGGCCATGTCCCCTCGCTCCATTCCTAGTCCATTCTGCAGATGTCAGCAGAGTTGACAGCTTGGTATGTGTCCCTCCAGAACCTTTTCACTACATGAGAAACATATACCAGGTTATACACATATAGTTTATTTCTGACAAATGGCTTCATACTCTACATATTATTGTTTAAGTTTAACATTTTTTAAATTCGTATTTTTATGGGTCCTCTATCCCATCAGTTGAGTAAAGAACTTCCATCCTTTCTAGTGAGGTAGATGAAGCATTGTGGATTTTTTTCTCTAGCAATATGTTGGACTTGGCCCACATCGTCAGGGCTATATGTTGAATCCTTCTCTGTATCTGATCCACTGAGCTGCAGCAAGAGAACAGGCCCAGAAAGGGGAGAGAGCAGGGAACCTCATCATCCTCTGGAGACCCAGGGCTGCTGGCTTAGAGATGCTGACTTGGGGCGTGGCTGCTGCCTCCTTGAAACTCAGGGCTGGCAGGATGGGCTGGTAGGAGCATCAAGAGAAGCCGCAGGGAGGCCTGCTTTAGTTTAGTGCAAAGAAGAACTTCTTAACAGTCTGAGCTCTCTGAAAGCTGGATAGGCTGCCCTGGGAGATAACAATAATGATACTAATGTTTATTGAGCATTTGTTATGTGCTTTGGGTCATTTAATCCTTTACTCTCTGAAACATAGATACTATTTTTATCCAGCTAACAGTTAAGGGAAGTGCCTGAGTTTACTCAGCTGGTAAATAGAAGGAATGATTTTCTCCTAGCCCTTCTACTGTCCTGCTTCTGTTAGTAGTAAGCTCTGCATCACCACAGGGATCCAAGCAGAGCTCTCTCCCATTCTCCAGCACAGCTGAACTGATGTCTGAGATCTGCAAAAGCTGATCTCACAGCATAGTCTATGGTAGAGACTCTGGACCAGTCTGCCTGGCTTTTAGTCCTCGCTCTGCCGCTTGGGAATGGGTGAGCTCTATTTCTCAGCTCTTTTTGTATGAGCCTCGATTCCCTCATCTATCAAATGGGGATAGTACCTTCTTATGTGATGTCTTCATCTGACTTCTCATCATTGTGACCAAAATACCTGAGAGAACAACTTAAGGAAGGAAAGATTTATTTTGGCTCATGGTTTCGGAGGTGTCAGCCCAGCAAGGAGGGGAGGATGTGGCCGAGCAAAGCAGTTCACATCATGGCAGCAAGGAAGCAGGGGAAAGAAATATAGGAAGGAGCCAGGGCAGGATATCATCCCAAGGACACACTCCTCCCTATAACCTACTTCCCCAGCTAGGCCCCACCTCCTATCACCATCTCCCAATAACACCATCATATTATGAATCCATCAAGGGTGGATCCATTCATGATGTAACATCCCTGGAAATGATGTTACAGACACTCCCCAAAGTGTACTTTACTAACATTCTGGGCATTTCCCAATCCAATCAGCTTGACAGTGAAGATTAACTATCACATGTACAATAAATTAGTTGACACTTGAAAAACATGAAGCACCTTCTTGGGCCACTTAAGTGTTGTTTTGAAACTCTGGAGCGCAGGAAAATAGCCTGAGGGAGAGTCAGACTTAGGGTTCCTCATAGAAAGTGGGTAGCAGAAGAGCTGGCAGGAGTGGGATCTGCCAGGCATGGAGCAGGCCTGCCGGCTCCCTGTTCTGAACACTCTATTGGCCTCATGTTGTAGTTTCTAATTGCTGCTCTAGCAATTGGCTATAATGGCATAAATTTATTATCTTACAGTTTAGGGGGTCATAGGACCCAAAATCAAGGTGTCTGAAAGGCTATTTCTTCTAGAGGCTCTTGGGGAGAATCTACCTTATTGCCTTTCCAGGTTCTAGGGGCTGCCTGCATTTCTTGGCTTGTGGCCCCTTTTCTCTACTTTCAAAGCCAGTAGGGCAGCATCTTCTCTCCACCCTGATTTCTGCTCCTGCTGGCCCATCTTCTTGTTGGCTCTCCTGCCTTCCTGTTATAATGGTCCAGACAGTGGGCCCACCTGAAGTTCCCTACAACTAATTCCATGTTTCTAAAGCCTTATCACCTCTGTGAAGCACCTTTTGCCACATAGGGTAACATATTCACATGTTCTGGGGATTAGGATGTAGACATCTTTGGGGGGCCATTATTCTGCATATCATGTGCCCCAGGGCCTGATATTAAAGTCTCCTTGAGCACTCTGAATCTCCCAGCACCCTGGTGGGGTAACGCCTGAGAGGGATGGGACACCTCTTGTGCTCTGTTCCCCACTACCTCTGCCAGCACCTGCTGGTCCTCACCCTGGCTCCTCTATGTGTGTGACAAGTTATGTCCTCCCCAGGTACCCAGGACCAAGAGACTTTGGAATACTGGTGCTAGAGGGGGCCTTAGTTCACCTCATGCAACTCTAGTTGAACAGATGGGGGCACTGAGGGCTAAGAACTCAAGTTTTCCCAAAGTGATACTGCTCTGGAACCCCTACTCCTTGACTCCTCTTCCAGTACTTTCCTTCATACCACACTTAGCCTTTGTCTTTGCAGAATGGAGGTTCCTCTCTTCCCTCAGCCTGACTGCCCCACTGCCATCATCTACCTCATCTGTAGAGCTGCCGGATGGACCCCTCTATCCAGGCCTGCCTTGCTACCTCTTCCAACTCGGCCACACCAGTCCTGCCCCCAGGTCTTTGCTTCTGCTGGGGGACTTAGGCTACTTCTGTCCTCCCCCCTCCCAGGCTGTGGTGGCCTTCTGGGAAAGGAAGAGCACTGGGCTGGGTGCCCTGGAGTCAGGGTCACAGATCTTCAGCCCAGGTCTGGCATTGACTCCTGAGAGATTTGAGAATGCCTTTTCCTCTCCCAGCCTCAGTTTTCACATCTGCCCAGTGGGATTATAATCCTGGCACATCCCCTTCTTGAAGGACTATGGTAAAGCACATCTGAAAGAAAGTGCATGCAAGTGTCCCATACACTGTAGGGAGCTGTGCCCTTACCTGTGAGTTCATAGAGAACGGGCTACCTTGACCATGCTAGGTGCTCAGCTGCTGCCTCACCAGAAGGAAGGCCAATGTGAGTGGGCTTTGCCTGTAAAAGGTTCTCATGATACCTGCTGTGGGACTTAGGAACCAGCAGGCTGCCAGTTTCTGCTCATATTCCTTCAGCACATATCTCCTGAGAGTAGCCTCCTCCAGGGAGCCCTCCTCAGTTACCCCAGTCAGAAGTGATATCCTTTCATCTGGACCTTGAACCAGCCCAACATTATGCCTGTTATCCCATTATGCCTTGATTTATGATTCTTTACCATGCCTAACTTTCTACTTAAACTATGATATTCTGAATTGTCTCTGCCTCTTCTAACCCAGCCTCTTGTGGGGCTTAGACTATAGTAGGAATTCAGGAAGTATTGAATGGATGGATGGATGAGCTATCATGATTGGCTGTTACTAATCACCCCACACTCCACCCTTCTAGGTCATTGTCAAGGTTATTGATATGATTCACACACTCACATACATATCTTTGGTGAGCAAAAAGGCACATTGGATTTCAAGATATTATCATAATTATTATTTCTCTCCCAATGCATTGGCTTCTACTGTCTGCTGGCTCCTCCCTACCCCACAATGTGCACAGCTCAGAAAAAAACCTCTCTCTAATTTATCTCTATGAGCTTGTATTTTCATTATCTGTGAGGCCATAGAACCTCTACTCCCACCCGGAGAAGGTCTATAAATGTTGCATACGGCTGCTCTCAGTCTGAATCCTTGGGGGCATCTGCTGCCTGTCAGGGTGAGTCTGCCCAGAAAAGTGTCTGCCTTTCCAGGCCTGCTCATCCCTTTTGCGTACCTCTGTGGGCCCAGTTCTGGTGTCACCCATCCACATCAAGGACAGGGTGGCCAAGCAGCCTATTTGGGAGAGTTGGTATCTAAGGTGGGCTGGAGGGTAAGACCTCTCCTCAGACAGCTCATCCCAATCCTTATCAGTGAGAGGCAGGCCCCACACAGGGTCCAATAAGCTGAAAGTCACCAGCAAGAGAGATGGTTGACACTTGCATCCAACTTGCTCAGCACCAGTCATTGTTCTAAGCACTTTGTTTTATGTTAACTTGTCTAATCTTCATAACAACCCATACGAGAGAGTTATTCTCATTGGCTTCAGTTTGCTGTGCAATAACTGAGGTACAGAGGAGCACAGGAACTTGCTGAGCATCACACAGCTCAGAAGTGGTAGATCCAGGCTCCAGATGCAAGCACCTGGGCACTTGACCACTGAACCACACTGTTCTTACCCAGCTTGCTGTGCCAAGGGCAGGCAGAAAGTGTAGCAGAGGAGGTGAGTGGGTCTGATGGTAAGAAACAGCACACACAAAGCGGATGGGTGGATCTGGAGCCACACGGGACCGGGCAAGTTCTGACCTGGCTTGTCTTAATCTTGGGTGCTATCTGGCTGGAGGACATTGTGCCACCTCACTCTCCCAAAGCTGGCACCCCAGAAAGTCAGCCTCTAGGTAACAGGCAGTGCGAAGCCCAGACAGGCTCCACCTGATGCGGGCCCCAGGGAAGGCAGGCCAGAAGATGGACAGACCCAGCAGGCAGAAGAGGCTCCTTCTCCTTCTTTCTTGGGAGAAATGGCTAGGCCCTAGCCATTCCAGCACATTCCTGCATGGGCCAGGCCTCCTGAGACACCCAGCAACCCCAGACCCTCAGCCTCCGCAGGGTGCCCCAACCCACAGCCTATTATTTATCCAATGAAGGGCACCTGGCACACCAAGCAACTCCCACATAGACCCATGCTTTCCTGTCTTGTTTTGTTTCCAAGAAAAAAAAACAAGCAAAAAATGCTTGTCACTGCTTTTCTTTTCTTTTCTTTTCTTTTTTCTTTCTTTCTTTTCTTTCTTTTTTTTTTTTCTTTTTTTTTTTTGTGGTCCTGGGTTTGGACTCAGGGCCTTGCGCTTGCATGCTCTGCAAGTGCTGGGCCACTGAGCTGCGCCCCCAGCCCATTTTTTTTACTTTTTGAGACTGGGTCTCGCTAAATTACGCAGACTGTCTCTGGTCTCGAACTTGCGATCCTCCTGCCTCTGCCTCCCGAGCTGCTGGGATTACAGGCATGCGCCACTGCTTTTCTTCAGGAGGGTTTCTCATCAGGCCCAGGGGAAGTGTGATATATCCTAAGTCTGGCTCTCTTCAGGACGTCCCAGGCCAGCGACCTTCCTGCTCTCTTGTCTTTTACCAGGCTGTCTGGCCTAGAGGACAAAAGAGACCAAGCACTAGTCCAGGTGGCCAGGGTGGGGAAGCCCAGCCAGGCCTCCTGGTGAGCATGAGGGAGTTTAATCTCCTCTCCTGCACCCCTGTTTCCCATTATGATCAGGGTGGCTGGATCAGGGAGGTGGCAAGAGAGGGCGCAAGGGAGGGATGAGGGTAGCTAAGGGTGCACTTGGGGCTCTGGGCAGTGACTCTATCAGCTATGAAAATATACCTGTGATTTCATTATTTTAATATTCTTATCTCGAGGGGGGTCTGATTACACAGGTTGCCTCTGGCCTTGAACCTGCAATCCTCCTGCCTCTGCCTCCTGAGTTGCTGGAATTACAGGCATGAGCCACTGTGCCTGGCTTCATTATTTTAAAATCTCCTTGTGCTATTGTGGCTGATGGCGTAAGAGGCTCCCATGTGCCCAACCTAAGTCTCTGGGGTCCTGGGTGTCACTACTGTCCCTTAGCACTCCTGACTCTGGTCCCACAGCCCTGTTTTGGCTGCTCCTACCCCGGGCTCCCAGGGCCTGTCCAAAGGCCTCTGGGCTGCCCAGGGCAGGTCCTGCAAGTGCCCAGCCTCTCTGTGGCCCAAGTGCACCTCTAGCAGGGAGCGGCTCTGCCCACAGCTGCCTCGTGGGTGAATCCCTTCTTTGACCTTTGTAATTATTCCTGTTCAATCTCCCTTCGTGTTTTCCCTCCCCCTTTGAGGTGCTC